>QBDW01005042.1:0-89156 GCA_003261595.1 Maconellicoccus hirsutus
TTCGCGATACCGTTTTTCGCGTATAACTCGCGATCCTGCTCAGCGGTTGGCAAATTTTCCGCTCTACAACATCGGCTCTATTGATTGGTTCGAGCCCACATGAGTCGGTTCGGGTCCGTTCAAGCCCATTTGAGTTCGATCCAATTCAAGCCAATTTAAGCCAATTTAAGCCTATTCAAGCCGATTCAAGCCAATTCAGGCCAATTCAAGCCAATTCAAGCCGATTCAAACCGATTCAAGCCGATTCAAGCCAATTCAAGCCGATTCAAGCCAATTCAAGCCGATTCAAGCCAATTCAAGCCGATTAAAGTAAAATTTGATAGTATTTATCTATTTAGTGCTTTACATACATTGCATCTCCTTTTGTTTGAGATTTGCGAATGAAAAAATTTCTATTTCGTTACTTCTAGTACATATTTTAAAATTGCGAAAATTTCGAATAATTTTTAATTAAATATTTTTCACGTTTATGTCAAGCGTAAGAAATATGCTTAGTAAGGATACCTTTCCCTCGAGACTTCCAATTTTGAAAAATATAGCCGACGTTTCGTTACATAAAAAACTCTACCCGAATAAAAACAATTTAATGGGTGAAAAATGCGCGTTTTTTCTTCGATATTTTCAAATAAGAATTTTTACGAGATTTTCTGCAAAATATCGCAAAGCAAATATTACTTTGAAATCGCGTTACAAAGAATTCAATTACGAGTTCCCCTTAAGTCGCCGCTTCCCAGATGAAACATGTGGCCAAAAAGAGATAAAAGTTGTGCACACCACACATACGAAGATACCGAAAGCAACAAGTTAATTGTGCAGCCCAGACTCCGCAATGACGCTTTGTACTTTTAATATTTCGCTAGCCCACGTGTTTGGTGTTCTCACAGTTTGACTCTACGTAGTAATTTTTTAAACAAACGACTGCTTCGCACGTGGAATTGCTTGTGGAATGGAATTGAAAGAGGATAGTTATATTATGGGATGAGAGGATGACTCTTATATTATGTTGATTAGCAAAAATGGATGTCAGATGTGAATTCATATGCATAGTAAATGTTTACAATAAATGTATCCACGTACCCTCTTCTTTGAGATATCTTCACCTTGGCATCCCTCATGATTAAGAGCATTAGAAAATAAACCATTTACCGGACACATTTCACAAATTAACCACTTATTAAAATACTCATCTTACGAACAACTGTAATTCGGTCCTCTACGTGCCAGAACCTTATGTGTTTTGTTTTACATGGAAAAAAAAAAGAAAGGATATGTACTTATTGTAACGTTTCCAAAGGGTAGGATTTTTTTGACAGATGTTCGAAACGGGTTCACGTATCAGTTACAGATGTAAGTACATCCTGTCTCTCATTTTTATGACAAGCTGTTTAAAGCACGCGTATTATAACACTCTTCGGACTTTACTTATGCTCAATATGAGAACCAATTTGGTGGAAATTTTTTATTCGATGACTCGCTGACGTATGTTACAGATAAACGGTAATTCGACTGTTATATCGAATAGCTTCCACTTAAACAGATTCGAATTTTACGCTTTTTAAATTCGTCTTTTTTTCCGCTTCATCATCCTCGCCGTTGGTACTTCTGTTTTTCTGTTTTACGAGATAGGTTTTTTTTTTTGTTGAAAAAAGGTGTCTTCAGAGTGATTTTGAAAGGTTGTTTTGTCGCGATGATAAGTTGAATTAATACACTCAAGGGAATACAAGATGGATTTGAAAGGTTGCATGTCATATCACATGTTTTGGAATTATATCACTCACGTGACAAATACATATTTTACGTAAAAATAGCTCCGATGTCGATTTTGAGATGAATTACGTCAATTGTTTTTTTCCATTTATCAACGTAGGTACACCGTCCAGAATGGAATATTTTGGAATCCTGAAGGAAATTTCCTGAAGTAGATTTCAAGTGGTTTTAAAATCCGAGAAAAAGTAAATTCTACCAAGAAGCTTATTATTTTGATTTTTTTTTTCATTCTTTCTAAGAATTAAAAAAAATCCCCAAATGAATAAAATCTACTGGAATTGAATATTTAAAAATGTCTTTTGATGGAATAAAAAACAGGTGATATCATTCCAAATGCAGAAAATTACGCAAGAAATTGGGACAAAAATATCAACTTGGTCACTGCAAAAAGACCATTTTGAGCTCTCTCATTTTTTTTCAAAGCTTCAAAATGTGGAGTAACGCGTTTCTGAAAAAAAAAAACGACTAGAAATCAGTAAAAAATTCATTAAAACGGGTTAAATGGAGGATTTGCTATGAGGAATCTATAAATTAACAGATTTGGCCTAAAATTGACTTAAGCGGGTGTTCTGATGAGAAGAATCTAAAAATGACGGAATCGACCACCTATTCCCCTCCTCCGTTCAAAAACCCTAAAAATTATATAAAGTTATGAAATATAATATTAAAAAAAAAAATTAAATTCTGCTACCATCATGCGAGCGTCGAGGCATTTTACTTATTACCGAGGCACTGCGACATATAACACTCCCTCCCAAACTACTAATTATGACAAATCATGACGTAACAAACTTACAGAAGTTTACTGCATCTTCTCAGAAATTTCGATTTGTTTAGAGGGAAAAATATAAAATACACGCGTTTTTTCTTACATCGAAAAATACGATTTTCTTTCTACAAAGTTCTAGAAAAAATACACCATTCGTTTGAAAATCAAGCGGAATTTTCTTTTAGCAAAATCAAGAAGCGAAAAAGTCGACCAACAAAGGCAAAATATAGCAAACACATATTTTACAACTGATTTGATTTCCTTAAGTAAAATTTTATTCGCTTTATTTACGATTAAACGTCGAAAAATACGACGCCGTTTCACAATGGAAAAGGAGATAAAGGATAAACAGCGAAATAAGATGGTACAATAGAACGAGCAATATTTCAGATATACAATTTCTGGCATTTGAAAATTTCTTTATTGTATAAGGCCTTTTCGTGGAAAAAATACGCAATACGCGAAGACAGAGGGGTGCTCGAGCTCGCAATTAACACGTGTTCGATGTAGACTTTTCGCAGAGAGCTGGCGAATGTACTCGCGAGAGAGAGGCGAAAATGGACGAGAAAATAATGAAACGGTAAAAATCAATGACATATTAATACGCTATTAAAATCGCGTTCGCGTTATCCGGCGTTGTTAGTTTAAGCCTTAAAACGGCTGTCATCGTTTGACGGAGTCGGAGCGGTTCGAAGGGATGGTTTGCTCTTCTCTTAGCGAAAGGGGTTCGGCTCTTAATAAAATATGTATTGAAGTGCTAGAAAACTCGATTGAAAGCGAATACAAAACGTAAAAAACGAAAGAAAGAAAACTACGCACAGTTCTCGTTTTTTTTTTTCAAGCGACGAAAAGCAAGGGGGAAGTTTGTCGAAAGAGAATATAATTGACGAAATGAAAAACTCTCTCGGCCAAGTGTAGGCGCGTAAGCAGGTAAGGAAATTCATCATTGAATCCTTTTCATATATTTTCCTTTGTCGAATTCTTGGAAATAGAGTAATTTTTTCGCATAGAGGTTGTTGCGCCTTGCGCCTGAGCTCTGCTACCCTTTTTTTTCCGATTCTTAATCGGAATTATATTTTGTGTTTATTCAATCCCTTCTTTTTACAAGACCTCGATTCTCGTTTCTTATCTTGTTATCGCCTAAAATCTAGGTTATTCGCGATCAATCGGTAAATTGAAAATTCGACGTCTTTTTAAATATTTATACGCGTTTGCCGATGACGAGTATACGAATGCTCGAACCTCGTAAGCCGAGTAGCTTTTCGAAGCGTGTTATTCTCATTTTGTAAATAGTATTCTCTTAACGGTGGAATTTTATCGGAAAAGTTTTCTCGCTTCATGAATTTCGCCTTCGCCGTCGTCGTTCCACTTAAACGATACAGTCACCGATTGTACCGTTGTCCTTTTTGTATAAATACATACAAGGTGTCTCGAAAAACGTCACGTTGTGAATACGCGTCTTTCTATCGTAATTCTATTTTCAACGAGGTGCTTTGAATATCACGAAACTGATTTAAATTTATGATACGTGCGTTTTTTCCTCTCCAGTGTTCGGAGTCGTCAATGCGATGAATAGATGACAGATGTTGCAATGCATGGCGAGTATTGTCGAAGGTTTGAGTTTTTCGCGCAGATAACAAAAAGGAAGGAAATTTGCGTTCAAATGGAAAATAGTAATTTTTAGATTTTTCCAATCGTAGCAAATTATCTCAGATTTCATTTTTTTTTTCAATTATTTTATTCGGTTGGAATGTCAATTTGGTCTGCTTCAAAATTTACTCGAAGGTTCCTCCTATAAAGTAAATAGTTTTCAAAACACAGAGGAAGCAAAATTTTGTGTGCAAATGCCCCAAAATTACACTCAAAGGTAGTAAATTAAAACATTGAATATGGAAAACACTTATTCTCAGAGTTACCATTTTTTAGCATGGAAAATACGATTTAGGTGTCGGGATTCCGGGGGGTTGTCTAGAGTAGGAAGAGTGTCGAGATATAAAGAAAGATACTATTTGCTGAGTGACGTTGAAGCAGGAATGAAAATGAAGGATAGAAGGGGAAACGAGGAGAGTAAAAAATTGATATTGGAAGGGTAGAAAAATTCACATGAAAAAAGTAGAAGAGGACATGAGAGGAGTGAAAATTCAAATGAGAAGGGTAGAAAAGATAATGAGAAGGGTAAAAATACACATCAGAAGGGCAAAAAAATTCAAATGAGGTGAGTAGAAGGGGAAATTAGACAGATAAAAACTCAAATGAGAAGGGTAAAAATTCAAATTGGAAAAGTGGAAAAATTCACGTGCGAAGGGTAGAAAGGAAAATGAGAAGGTTAAAAATTAATATCAGAAAGGTAAATATTAATATAAGAAGGGCAGAAAGGGAATTAAGAAAGTTGTTCTTTTGGATAAATTGTTTTGAATTTACATCCGTAATTACACGTTATTCCTGTAAGAAGGGCAGGTACATGAACATAAAATTTATAAAATATAACAAAGTATTTTCAAAAAAAAAGGCCAAAAAGCTCATTGTGAGCAATTTTTTATGAGCGTATTTTTTATAATTTTAACATCTATTTGAAAATTTTGAGAAATTATAAAATTTTAAGCAGTAATTTTTATAATCTTTTTAAAATTACTCATAAAAATTTTAATTTTTTGTAATTTTCAATTTTACTTTCCAAGACTCCAAGTCTCCCTTGAAGACCCCTCCCCTCATAAAATAATTTTCAAGAAGAATTCAACTATTTATTACAACTTCCTCAACATTTCCTCCTATTCGAAGTATAACTCGAAAAGCATAAAAATCCCTTAAATTTTCCGTCGACTGATACGTTTCTGTTGCGCTGAATATTTTCCAAATTGGCTTCTGGCTTTTAGGGTTGAAACCGAACAGATATCTCGTATTGAAAAGGGGATAGAACCGTCTTGAAAATAATATTACCGAGAATGAAAATCATTTAGAATGAATTCAAAAGACCGAAACATCCCTTGTGAAAAGTCTACAAAAAGGGCTACATCGGATGCATCGCAGACGTTTCGATTATTCGGAGAAAAATAAACCCCGGTTTTGAAAGGTAATTAAACGTTGATAAATTTCAGGAATCGATTCCTCAGTGAAAGTTTTAAAAAGTTGGACAGCTTTGTTTGGCTGGCATCAGCTTTGTTTTTTTTTTTCGAAGAAAATACGAAAAATAATTCAAATCGAAGATACTCGTAATTGACGACTTGAAATACGTCAAAATTGAAAATTTTCCTACCCGTAAAATTAACATTTT
This sequence comes from Maconellicoccus hirsutus, assembly GCA_003261595.1. Classification (NCBI taxonomy): domain Eukaryota; kingdom Metazoa; phylum Arthropoda; class Insecta; order Hemiptera; family Pseudococcidae; genus Maconellicoccus; species Maconellicoccus hirsutus. Next base: position 5,808 of record QBDW01005042.1, read on the forward strand.
AATTAATGTAATTTTTGTAAATTTGTAAATGCCATCGTGAAATATTAAATTTTATGATTAGTACTCTCAACAAAGAGAGGCTGGTTTTTCCCTGCTGAATTGGGATTTCGCGAAACGTGGTTTTTCCTCGTTACGTTTAACCACCCTCTTGACGAATTAAAGGCATAAATTGGTATTTTTTTTCAATACTAAATTGTATCTTCGATTCGGATGAAAGATCGATTTAAATAAAACATGTCGCGTTTCGCGATACATTTAAATTATTAAAAAGGGAAGAAAAGCGCAAAAAATGGCGAAAATCTTCATAACGCCGCGTTGTTTTTCTAATTCATGAATAAATCTGAATAACAATTTCACATCAACTCGATCCGGGTTGAATGCACTCTTTTTTCAGCCATTGTACATCGTCGACGAACACGTTTTTCTCATTACAGCTTCATTCTATACCCTTTTTTTTTTCAACCATTTAACCACCGAATTTAAAACGGGCGCGTGAAAAAAATCGCAGCTTTGTGATTTTACATAACAAAAGTGATTTTGTTCTGGTTAATGTCGGCGTAAAATTGTAAATTTAGCCGGTATTCGATGTGCATAGCTTTCATATGCGGCGATTACAAGTTCTACCCTGCATTGGCACTTGTGTAATGCCCAAAGTTGCGTTACCGCGCTGTCCCCGCTCTGTGTGCAGCCAGCTGCTACAATATATCGATTTTCCGCCTGTTCTTGTAGACACACCTCGCGCCCTCGCTCCTAATATTCTTCTGAAACAGATGATTTGCATTAATTCTATCCGTGTGTGTACCTTCAGCGCGGTATTCAGGGCGGCGGTATTTATTAAAAAGAGTACAGATTCATTTAATATTAATGACTTCATCAAGGTAATTCCAATTTCGCGTGCGTTTTCCATGCTACGAGCTCCGGCGCTTTTTGTTCGTCGATCATCGACTATCGAATGTGCGAAATCGAACTCCAAGTATCGAACCAAACGATATTTTCAGTATTATTCTCTCTATTATGAAGCTCCATTATCTTCGTTTATATGTGTACACATATGAGGACGTATTTTTTTTTTCAAAGATACGACATGACTTTAAATTATTCATTAAACGTCCTTTTCCCTTCGTCGCATCGTCATTACGACGTCATAGGGCGAATCTGGTACCCTACGACGTGAATACATCTGTAACGCAATCTTAATGATTTCGTTTGTTTGGTGAACTAGTTTGTAAACTCTTTTTTTTCAATGTAATAGCCGCAGGGTAAACGTTAAGCCAGCTTTTAAGTACTTCGTAGCCAGCAGGTTGCTAAGTTTAAATAGTGAAATTGCTTTTCGTCATTATAAACTTTACTGCATCGTGCAACTTTTTAAAGATGTTCTTTTCTCTCGATACGTTTGTACGAGATAGATAAAAAGAAGTAATTTGGGTTTTGCAAAGAGATGCTTTTTTTTAGCTTTAAAATCAATTAAAAAACTTTAAAATTAATCCTCTTAATGCCCGAAGCACTTCTTTCTGTGGTAGACATCTTGTTGAAATTTTTTCTCCTTTGTTTGGTTGATTTTAATGAATGTAAATGAAAAGAACCGCGAAGAAATTCTTTCCTCGATATGGAAATCAACCGAGCAGCGGAATCTGATACTCGATGTAATTGGAGAAAACTCTAAAAAAAAAACATCATAGTACCGCAAATCGCAATACAGAGTCGTTGGGAGGGTAGACAAGAAGAGGTAAATTACCCCAGGCCAAGCTTACTTGAAAGGGCTTGGAAAATTTCAAGTTATTTGATAATATAGGCAATTTTCCCCTCTTTCGCGCGTTTAATAAGTATCGTGCATAAATTGAGAAAGGGGCACAGAATACCTATTTGCCCCGAGCCTATTTTCACCCTCGATGGCGCTGCAAACATATTATCTACATCAACTGAAAAATCTCCCCAAGCTGGATTCCCCTCGTATTCAAATTGCAAGCGAACTTTTTCAAATAAATCAATTCGAAATTCTCATTATTTTATTTGATCTAAAAAATAAAGTCAAAATCAGCGCTCGTGTTCACTTCACTTTTTTAACGATTTTGGTGCAATATTCATTCAACAAAATCAAAAATATCATCTTTTCGAAGAGCACCTCAAGCATATCCCACGATTGTAAAAAAAAAATTCTTCACGGTCGCACTTCTTATGTTCATTGGTTCCTAATTCGATGAGTAGAAACTCATCTAATGGAGGGAGACCGGTTCAAGGACCAAAGTTGGGGATTTTGTTGAATCAGCTCGGGTCTGGGATAGAGGTTGGGTACTTTTGTAGCAGAACTGGGTCAAGGACAGAGGTTGGGGACTTTGTTGAATCAGGCACTAAGATTGGGGACTACGTTGTAGCGTTACTGAATCAGGGACAGAGGTTGGGGATTTTGTTGAAGGGACTGTATTTAAGATGAAAGTTGGGCATTTTGATTGAAGTAGGACTCAACCAGGGACTTGGGATTAATCTGGTTTTAGATTTAGGACATAAATGAGTCCTTGTTTGGAGGTGAATTAGAAAAGGAACCAAGATTAGGGACTTTGTTGAAGCAGCACTAGGTCAGGGGCAGAAGTTAGGGCCTTGACTGATCAACGATTGAGTCAGAAATAGGGACTCAGTCCTTGGTTGATTGAACACACCACCTGGTACTTGATCAAGACCTCAAGGGCTCCTAATATTTTACATTTCAGTCGAATATCCGGATAACAAAATCTCTATGAACATTTCCACAAGAATTCGAGATTCCTAATGATTTCTTCAGTTGATTTACATAGTCTTTGTGATTAACATCGAATCAGTGATCATTATCCCTCCTTATATCTGCCTTCATTCAGGAGTCGACAAACAACGCTTGTAGCGGGATTTAAAAAAGAACCCGTCACACTTTCTCGTGTTTTGATGACTCAATAGACAACAAAAGGCATCTTGGGGCTTAATGTATGCAACCACTTCAAACACCAGATAGCTCCCAAGGCGTATAAAACCTCCTGGAAAAAGGTTTCGAGACTTCAAAGGTTGTGGTTTTGGTTTTTGTTGCAATTTGGAGGTTTGTTGAGTTTGCGAAATTTTTCTCTCATGTAATAAATCTCGAACTTGACAAAACACAGAATTTTCAATGTGAAAAAAACTACTTTTTGTGCATTTAATTCAACATCCAATAGTTCGAAAGAGCACTCTGAACTTTAATATGACGATATAATTTATTCTGCAAATTTGACAAATTTTTTATACAAAAAGGGAAAAAAATAAATCAAAGACGAATCAATTTCTAATCGATTTCAGTTCTACTTCAATTTGAATCATAAAATTTTGAATTGAATTTTTGAAAATTTTTAATAATTAGAATGCGATTTTGATTTAATCATAAACAATTTTTCGAATGAATATTTTATCATGTAAACAAAACACAATGCATAAAAAATTATGAAAAATAACGAACTTCACTGAAAATTTAAAAATTAAGAGCAACAAATCAACGATTTAAAACTCCTTCAAAATTGAAAATAATAATTGCAACATATTTTTCATTGATATTTGCTGCAATTGCAATTCACCAGTAAAATAAGTTTAAAAATTAATATGAATTTCGTTTCAGATATTCGCTGAAAGAAAATATCGAGTATAATTTCGAGATTTTTTGAATTTTTTTCAAAATCAGCGATTTCATCTTATTTACTTAAGCGGATATTTAATTAATAATTTCAGAAGACTTATACTTATGCAACGTAAAGTGAAAAAACAATGAAACCTCCGGGTTCTCTTTTAAATCATTAATTAATAAAATTAATCTTTCAACAAGGACTTCATTTGAATAATACAGATTCTCTTTTTTACTCCCACTTGACTCGATATCGAATAAAATTTCAAAAGAAATTATAAAGATGGAGATTTCATCTTGAAACAATATAAATGAAAAAAGTCTTATATTTTCAACTATTTAATTAAAAATCAAATATTAAATGTTTATCTGTTGGAATAATTTTCCAACATAATCTCCATTTTTTCTTTGATAAATTTATATTTCATTTTCTCTTTTCTCTCGCGAAAAATAAAGCTTCGCCGAAGGGAGAAAAAAATCAAGAATTTCAGGGCAATTAAGTATTGTAAAATTTTGAATGACTTCTCTTGTCCTCTAATTATCATCTAGGTTGTTTGAATAAAATATGTAAATTTTTAGATACGAATGAAGAACGATACACGCCATACTTTGCAAAACTTCTAAACCACATGTCATATCGAGAAAATTTTTCCTTAATAAAGACAAATTATTTATAACTCTCGGCGCGGTACATGAAAACGTCAATTATTGTGGCAAAATCTACATAAAGAGCCAACGTGAGGGTTGTTCGATAATAAAACTTGGTAAATTAATAAAACCAGCGTATCCGATTGAATTCTTTTGAAAAGGTCGAGTCGGTTAGATTTTTTATTCGTGAAAAAAAATAACGAATAAGCTTACAAAAAATAATACAAATTCACATCGAAATTAAACGCAAATATCTTGAAACGTATAAAATAATAAACTCACCGAAATTCGAAGACAAAAAAATCAGCGTTTATAGCACAAGAGGTAAATAAAAAAAGTCGCACGGTACGCGTGATGTGAAGTGCAGGAGAGAAACCGCGTGCGGATTCGTAAAACTTCCAAGAGACTGTAGCAGCGTTCGCGTAAAAAGGGGTAAACCGGCAAAAGGCCGCGCGGATGTTCTGATTTGCGCTGGCGATGAAATACGGGAAAAACTTTACCGAGGACGGCGACCGTTGCCGAGTGGAATCGACACGAGCGCGGGAGATGTGCTCGTGGAGTTGTGAAGTCGATCGATCTCCGGCGCGATGGCGAAGCAGAAGGTGGGTAGGAAAAACGGCGGCGGTTGGACCGGACAGGTGAAAATTACCCAGCATCACATTCGCCGTTGGCGCGTTTTCACTATTTCTTCCCCTTCGAGAGAGCGCGCGCAACTCGTCAAAAAAACGAGACCTTTGTAATTTCGGACAGATTTTATTCGGGGTTCTTTTTTTACACGTAAAGGTCGTCTTTTCTTATTGCGCTCGTGGAGCAACAATTTTCGTAGTGGGGGCGAATTTTCGAACTTGCAATGCCGCAGACGCGGATGACATTTTTTAAAAGCTTACGGTTTGCTGTCGTTATGAATGTATAATGAAGTATTTTAATCGTTATGGCGATGTTGGTCTTTTCTTGAATTTCAAGTTACCATCTTCTCGTTGTTGCTCATTTTCAGATGCGGAATGTCATAGGATCTGGATTTGCGGCAGCCAAAGGCCTTACATGTTGATGGCCTTGCCCTATGATGACGCAATTTTGCTTCAAGCAAAGGTTAGGTTTTTTCCTTTTTCTTGAATAGGAACAGTGAATAGAAAAATATTCCAATGATATATTCAGCGCCGAAGAGCGATACTTACTTCTTCATAAATATTTACAAAAGTAAACGAATAATTTCACGGATGAATATTATAACAAAAAATAGGAAAACAAATTCATAAGCAAACAGAAAAATAAGACAACTGTAACAATAAACCGTTTTCTTCGAGTTTTTGCTCAATAACTCAGAAATGAAGCTCGCTATGAAAATATATATAATGGCATAACTTGTAGGAAATTAAAGTTGCCATCGACGAAGTACTTTGGAATTTCGATAAGATCAACTGTTGGTTAGATATCAGCAGAAAACCATTTTTGGGGAGAGTTAAAAATTTTTAATTCAAAAACACGCTCATACAATTAAGAATGTATTATTTATTCGCTTAAGTACAATTCCATCAATCCATATTATACTTTTTTATAACCTAACATCCACATCTATCTGGGATGGGACAAGGGAAGGGTTGCGGCAATGGGAGAACAACCGGTGAAGGACGTATCACCGGTCTAGGCGCAATGGCTTGTTTCTGGTTTGGTGGTAACAAAGCCAAGATGATATTGGGAATGGTCACAGATTGTCTTTGAGGCTGAGGTACACGGATTGGTACTGGTTGAGGTACTGGTAAAAAGGAAATTGGAGTTCCGCAACCGTAATCTCGTCCAACATCACCGAAACCTCCGAAACCTCCGAATCCTCCGTCGCAACCACATCCACCTCCGAGTGGTGCAGCCAAAGCGGAGTAGAATACCTGATAAACGAAAAAAAAAAACGTTTCTATGCAAAACTGAAATTTCCGGCTCGATTACCGAAGTTTTAAAAAATTACCTGCATGGAGAATAGAACGGTGAAGATGATGCACATGTTGGAAGCCATTTTGTTTTAGTTTTTGAAGTATTGCTACTCACTGAATTAGTACACTTAATTGGAAGACGAATGAAGACTGAATGATGTTGTAGTTTTCATCAGCCTATTTATATGAGAAAAGTTACTCACGTGTATCATCAAAACGTGACATCATCAGCGTAGAAATCATAATTATACATATCACTAATGGAAAACGCGTAAGCGATATTTCATCTTAACTTCTTAAGGGTTCAAGTACTTGAAAATTTTACATCTTCGTTATTCACGTATGTTTGATTTTCCATTGTACCGTAGAAATATCATCTTTGTAAATGAACAACTAGCAATTATCATCGCCGGACGCATAGATATGGTACTTCCTTCACGTATAAAGACTCATCCTATCTTTGCTGATAATGCGAAAAATTACGGTGAATATCACGTATCTGCGATACACGTGTTGGATACTTTGCATATAAATAGTCTCGCGAAAACTACAAACATCATTCAATCTTCATTGGTCTTCCAATTAACAACAAATTTCGTGAACATCAATACAAACCAATTCCAAGAAGCAAAATGGTTTCAAAGACAATCACCACCTTCACCGTTTTATTCTGCATGCAGGTGAGATATCCTTCAAAGTGAAACGTTCTTCGTAAATTTCAACTAATAATATTTCGTCTTCCATAGATCATCTATTCCGCAACGGCTACACCTCTCGGATTCGGAGGTGGATGTGGTTGCGACGGAGGATTCGGAGGTTTCGGTGATGTTGGACGAGATAACGGTTGCGGAACTCCAATTTCCTTCTTGCCAGTACCTCAACCAGTACCAATCCGTGTACCTCAACCTCAAAGACAATCTGTGACCATTCCCAATATCATCCTGGCTTTGCTACCACCAAATCAAAGACCGGTGGTTGCGCCAAGACCGGTTATTCGTCCTGCGCCGGTTGTTCTTCCTTTACCGCAACCTTTCCCTTGTCCAGTTCCGGATAGATGCGGTTGTTAAATTGTAGAATATTTCAATATACTTGATGTACTTCATGGAATTATTCACGAATAAATAGTACCTATTTTACCTGTGAAATGAGTTCTTGTCGAATAACTGGTTGAAACTGTCACAGCGTGCGGCGCCGGAAATGGTAAGTAGACTATTCTCAATATGTATGTTGATTTCACGTTAAAACGAGCAATATTAAGCATTTTACCTTCAGAATATCACTTCGAATTAGTGCAAATTGCAAAAATTATTAAAATAATGAAATACGGAAAATATTAGCGAAAAACGAGTTATTATCAGTATTCGGCTACTTTCGGCTATCTTCGGTTTTCAACGAAGCATTAGAATCATCTGCCGATAATTGTTGATTGATGAAGAAAACGATTAAGTAATCAATTAAAATAGTAAAGGATTAAAAATTTATTGAACATAACCCAATCAAACCATCCAGTCATTATTCTTACCCTACCACCACTTTCGTCAATGTTTAAATGACAGCGAAACCCATTACTTTCCGTTACTACTCGTCGGAAAGTCTCGTGGTTCAATAAACTCGCAAACCTCCATGAAATAGTCACATATGTAGTTTCGCGAAAATGAAAGAGAAAATGATAATCCATTTCCTCACTCGGTCCCTCCTTTCGACAATACCCGTCAAAAAACTACTTCGGCCGATCACACGAACGTTTCATTTGCATTAAAAAGGTACGAACGTTCGCCGAACCACCCCTTAAGCAGGTGTTTCTCTTAACCAACGTGCGTTTTCATTTTTCTAAATTAGTTTCCCTTCAAATCAGCCGACCGGTATAATGCTTTGTTCGTATAACAATTCCAATGTCCAGCTTCATGGTCCAGTAGGTTTTATCATGATGAAAAAAAAGGGGGTAAGCGACTTTGAAAAACACCCTCGACTAGATCGAAATAAGTTCACTATAAGATTAGAAATTTTTTAATATAAAAAAAATTACAACGAATCATTGAGACGCTGCGGGTTGCATCATTTTCAATGTATAACTAACTAGGTTGAGATCTTCCTTTAAGGAATTTAAACGTTGATTGTGTCTTCTAGTGTAGGCGATTAAACCTTGTAAATTTTTCTCCGGAATTTTGAGCTTTTTCTCGGCGATGTCTTCGAGTAAAAGTGAAATTACGAGCTAAAACAGTTATTGAATCGTGTAAATAATAAATAAACTAGGTATTTACACGTTTAACGGCATCGTTTCGAAATACCTGAGCGATAAAACAATGTTTACTGTTTGTATTCCAAGTGACAGCGTAATTCAATAACGTTTCTTTATGATCATCTATCAACTGATCGATTAAATTCTTCAATGCGTCAATTTTACCGGAAGATAAAGCTATCGGAAATGAAACCAAAATTAATTTCGCTTTCGAATCCCATCAAATATAACAAAATCGTACTTTCTAAAATCTTAAACGCTTGCTTAGGCCGATCTAATTTAATAGCTAATTTCAACGCCGGAAGTAACTCGTTGGATTTGAGTAAATTAGCGAGAAGTTGCTCTTGTTCGACTTTGGCCTGGTTCAATTGCACATCTTCCAAACGACTTTCTTCTGTTTTATCTTGCCAAAATACAATTCTAGAATCGGCACCACCGGTAAGTATTTTAGATTCGTCTTTGCTAACTGAAAACAATCAAAGCAATCGTATATTGTTTTTTTTAATAACGATACAAAACGTAGTAATTATTTACTCGCTATGGCCCAAACTCTAGCAGCATGATGATCCAATGTGGCAATACATTCGCCGGTTCTAATTACCCATATTTTTAAAAGCCCGTCGCTACCGCTGCTTATCACTTGTAACCCGCTGTTAAAGAAGTGACAGTTCAAAATCGCGCAATCTTGGCCTTCCAGCGTCTGCGAATAAAATTAATTTTATTATCGTACCTCATGCAGACTCACCAATTAATACGTTTTCGACGTACTTTCAAACAACTGAAATCCGTTACAGACCAAAGCCTTAAAGTGGTATCGGCCGAAGACGTCAATAGAACTTGATCAACGGGTGAAAATTTAGCGCACCAGACACCTCTTCTGTGACCACGTAAAACTCCCACAATTGATAAATCGCTTGTTGACCAGATCTATGCAAAATTACGTTTTAATGAGAGTGACAGATACGAATACGGCTTCAACTTACTTTAGCTGTTTTATCTTGAGATGCGGTGGCAATCAAAGCGTGATTTGGTGATATACAAACGCTATTTACTGGCTTATCGTGAGCTATCACGGTTTTTGATACGTTCAGATTAAGACAACTTTCTGTAAAAATATGATTTCGTTATTTTCAAGTTGAACGCGGATTCGTATGCAGGAAAAGTGAATAGAATCGTACTAAATTTCAAATTATTCAATGGCCAATACTTCAACGTATTATCTTCGCTACCAGTGACAACAAAGAGATCAGTTGTCGTCATAAACGAGAGTGCCATAGCGTTCACAGAAGCAGTATGACGAGATCCCGTAGCGACGCAATTTAAAATACCATCTTTAATCATCCACACACGTATTGTATTGTCCTGTAAAATCAACGACGTAATTTTATAAACTTGATTCAAGCACTAACTCAGTACTTCTCTTACTTTGCCACCGGATACAAGTAAATTTGGAAAACTGCGAGAAGTGGCCAATGAAACTACCAAGTCGGTGTGTCCTTTTAATATTGTACAATTCATGCCAGTGTCATAAACTTGTATATCGCAGCTGTTCGCAGCTACGGCGAAATAATTTTCATTTTCGCCGAAAAATGCTATATCCAATATTTCGTCTAAATACCCGGTCATCTGTACGACCAAATGAAAATGTTTAAAATCCACCAAAATCCTCAAGATTAAACAACTTACTTGTTTTCTACAACTGAGCTTCTTGTCTAAATGATACGAAATGACGTTGTGATTGGAATTCACTTCGTATAAATATTGTTGACGCTGATCGCAAAATAAGTAGGTAATTGGAGAATTTGATTTATCCGAGTCATCACCATGACTGTATAACTCTGCACCCTTTTCGACGTCTAAAACACGTAATTTACCTAGAAAAAAAAGTTGATTAAATTTTTGGAATCACTAATTTCGAAAATTGTCCATTTACCAGCATCTCCTCCGATAGCAACAAAAATTCCGGTCAATGAGTTCTCTGAACCTGGTAAAGTAACAGAATTTGGTAACAACGAAGCCGCCTCGATACTTTCGTATACTGGAATAGTTCGTATGATTTTTTTATTCTTTAAATTCCACAGTATCACAGCTTTATCACGACCGCAACTAGAATTACAAATCGAATTCGAAATAAAGTGTGTTTTTAAAACAAATCGATAAATCGTTTACCTTATTAAATACGAATTTTCGCTCGTAAATAAAATTTTCGTGACAGGACTAAAATGACCATTTAATTTATATCGTAAAGTTTGCTCGTCTTCTTCTAGCAACCACCCTCGAATGATAGTTTCGTCGCTCGAAGCAAATAGGTATTCTTTATCTTCAATTTCATGGTATTCCAAGATACTACGGATTAATACAAGATTACGATTGGTGTACATAAAATAGAAATTCCGAATTACGCGAAGTTATACCTGGTAACTCCTTGTAACGCTTTTAATTTACTAACACAAGCGTGATTTTGAATATTCCATACTTTAGCAGAAGAATCTGTACCGCCGCTGGCAACATGAGTGTTGTCTTTATTAAAACAAAGTTTCGCTATTATACCTTTATGACCAGATTTCCAACATGTGATTGATTGAGACTCTGAAGAATGATAAAATACGTGATTTAAAGCGACAATGAATATTAATCAATAAAAAATCTTACCCTTCCAATTCCATATGGTAATAATTCCGCTTTTATGACCAGTAGCGAGCAAAGTGTTATCACATGATAACGCAAATGTCAAAATGTAGTCATCCGAGTAGTCATTTTCTTCGAACGAGTTATACGTAGTTAATCCATCGGGAATAGTGCGTTTTATAGTGACATCGTTTATATCAACCACAGAAACGTGATTTCTACACTGACACAGTAAAGTTGAACCATCGTTTGTCAGCTGAAATAATTACAACAATCATGAGACGGAATCAAAGGTAAAGTATATACGAATAAAATTAAAATATACCTCCAGAGAGCCACCGGTATAGAATTCTTTATGAACTGATATCGGTTTGAAGCTAAAACACGAGTACGAGGGATTAATCTCGAAAAAATTCCACTGCATTCAAGAAATATTAAATATTAAGTTACTTACACATCCTTAATTTTCGCTTGACGCTCCATGGCTGCGGTCTCGAAACTTTATAACATTTTCTTCGTGCAATTTTTTTATTTAAACAATTGTACAATTTCGCAGATTTTATTGTCGGAATACACGCGAAAATCCAATTTAATCCTTCTCCGAATCTAATCTAATTCTTTATTGCCAAAATCTTTACAAGGTGTGGGGTTAATAATACCGAAACTATTCCTCGTAGTTTATTTTTCGGCGTAATATTATTCAAAATTTAAACATTTATCAAGGAAAACGAGAAAATTATTAATTTTTTTGGTCATAATAAAATTTTCTTCAGCACGTGTTGATTATTTTGCTGATGCAGTGATGTAAAACGTACAAAAGTAAAATGTATGTTGGCGAACGTGTAGTATGAGGGTTCGAACGACTCAGAAGGTCATTAAGGACGGATTGATTGATTCAATAATACGAAACGAATCGTAAATTCGATTCATTTACGTTGATTTGAGTGGCGCCAAATGTATTACGTCATCGCAATCATCTGTTTATTATCATTGTTTTTTCAAGTTGAAAATTTACTTATTTTGATGGTCTCTTAAAAATTTTAATGACCCTGTAATGAAACTTCAAGAACTATAAAAATGCCTCAGGGACAAAGAAAACTGCCTTTTAGTGCAAAACAGAAGAAACTTCAACTTCAAGCTAAAAGACGGAAGAAACAAGGATTTATTCGTAAGTTCACTTGACACTGTAGCGCTCACACCTAGGAAAACCGAGATGTTCTCGAGACAAACAATTCATAATATCGATTTAAACTATAGCACAACAAGATGAATCTGAACATTCAGAAGAACAGCCTCCGCAGACGCAAAAAATTAATCAACTGCCCAGTGGTGCTGCTTCAAGATCGAATAGGTATATTCGCAGATATCCAAATACTCGATTTCTTATTCCTAATTTACGCATTAATTCGCAGATACGCTTTGCAATTCTTTAAAGAAACCAACGAAGAAATACAACAACGAAAGGAGCAGGCCAGGCAAACTATTTGTCCTGTTTCCGAAGAAGAATTGGAAATAGATACCGATAATTATTTTCTTCCGGAATTAGATTTTCCCAAAAGACCGTCGTGGGATTATGAAACATCTAAAGAGGAATTAAATTTGCAAGAAAATCGTTACTTCGGAGTATATATTTTAAATACATTATTAATCGGGCATTCGAAATATTTTATATTCAAATTATTTGTCCATTTACTCAGAAATATTTATCCGAAATCGAGAAGCGATTTCCATTAAAAGACTTGAGTTATTTTGAATTGAATTTGGAAACATGGCGGCAATTATGGAGGGTCGTTGAAATGTCCGATATTTTCCTAGTTATCGTCGATATAAGATTTGCGGTATGAATGATCAAAGATTTTTGTATTCCTTGAAATTTTACTATAAACTTAGATTTCACTGATTTCAGGCGTTGATGTTTCCGCCATCGTTGTACACGTTTGTTGTGGAAGATTTGAAAAAAGAGATGATTCTTGTATTGAATAAAATCGATTTAGCACCCGCTGAATTAGTGATAGCCTGGAAGTATTACTTTTTATCGAAATTTCCATCTATTCATGTCTTAACGTTCACGTCTATCCCTGGTTACAATCTTCATGGGAGTGTCGAAAGTAAGAATTCAGGTAATATTCTATAATTTTTCAATGATAAATATCCAATTGACTGGTCTTAGATAAAATGAACGCGAAACGAAGAGGTCGCATGAGAATGTCTTTCGAAGGCGCTGAAAAACTTCAGGAACTTTGCGATAAAATTGTTGCTGGCGAAGGTATCGATTTGTTAATTCCATTTATTTATCGTTTAATCAATTAATTAAAATATTGCATTTTAGTCGATTTGAGTTCTTGGAAAAAGAAAATAATTGAAGAAAAAAGTAAAGAATATAACAACGAAGAAGTAGAAGTCGAACAAGCCACCGAAGTGAGTGAATCAACGGCAAAAAATATGTAAAATATTACACATATATTAAATGGTTTTGAATTACAGCTCACTGCCCTCGATACAAGTTTCCACAAACACCAACGTTTTCGTGATGGCATTCTCACAATCGGGTGCATAGGACAACCCAACGTTGGCAAGTCTTCCTTAATGAACGCAATCATCGGGAAAAAAGTAAATTTTCCGTCAATCTCATATTAAATTTAATATTTAATGATTCTGTCTCTCAGGTCGTCAGTGTGTCCAAAACACCAGGTCATACGAAGCATTTCCAAACAATATTTCTAACTCCCACGGTAAAAATTTGCGATTGTCCAGGATTAGTTTTTCCATCAAAAGTTCCTAAAGTTTTACAAGTAAATCATTTCAAAACATTGCCTCTATTGAATTGAAATTAATAAAGAAAATCATCAGGTGCTCATGGGAAGTTTTCCAATCGCTCAGTTACGCGAACCATATACAGCTGTGAGGTATATCGCTGAGAGAATAGACTTGGTTAAATTATTACGAATTCAACATCCCAATAACGACAAAGAATGGTCATCTATGGATATTTGCGATGGTAATATTGACCATCTTCATCGTAATACCTTTCCATTTCCTTACAATCAACCTCGTTGTAGGTTGGGCCAAAAAACGAGGATTCCTTACAGCAAGAGCTGCTCGATTGGATTCGTACAGAGCCGCTAATCACTTATTAAGATTATCTTTAGATGGGAAAATTTGCCTTTGTCTTCGACCAGCGGGATACTTAACTAAACTTGGTAAACTGCGAGTATCATATGAAGCTGTTACTTCAATCTAATTTCAACATCGCTGTTTATAGAACACTGGAAAAAACATCCCGAAATCGAAGAGATATTATGGATCCAAGCAAAAAACACACCTCAGGAATCACCAACCCCCACTTTCATTTCTGATGACGAAAGCGATAGCTGCTTAACTGATAACGGAACCGATAGCGGTGAAGATAGTGACGAAAGTGATGTCGAATCTACGGGCGATTTCTCCACTTCTAATAAATTTACCGCTTTGAGTGAAGTTGAATAACTCGCATTAAAATATCATTAGCTGCAAATAAAATTGCTTTTTACGCGTCTTTATATTTTTACGACTATTTTATGACGTTTTGAAGAATACACGCGGTAAATTACCTTATACGAAACGTTGACGAATAAATGAAGTAATTCGAGGGAATCATTCAGGCCGTACTTCACATCCGTTCAACAACCTTACTTCCTTCTTTCTGATTAAATTTATGACAGCTTCGTTTATATTATTCCCCGTTTCAACTCGAATAAATGAAAAAATTTTGAAAGTAGGTTAACTTAATTCTTTAGAATTTCCTAATTCTTAATATTCATATTTTTCTCAGATTATAACGGAAAAAAAAATAAAACCACAAATTTAAACCTTAGGTAAATTTATTTTCACTAATCAGTACAATCGTGCTGATATAAATGAACGAAAAAAAAAATGGGAGCGAAAGATGTAATAATAAATTTAAAAAAGGCGTGAACTAATAACAAATTTAACGAAATGAAAATTTTTTCATTATATTGCTTTTCTATTTATCACTTAAAAATAATATTATGCGTAAGTCTAATTTAAAAAAAAAAATTGAGTCAGCATGATGAAAATATTGCAAATAGAGAAACATTTCTACTATTTTCCACGACCCAAATAATCGTTTTAAGTACGAATCCACAGCCACCTCATTTTAACTTCGCGTTGTCGTGGAAAATGGCATAACATTATAATCACAATAATAAAATAAATATCCGAAAAAATTAAGGTGGTAACAATTTCAACAACGACTAGCACGTAACTTACATACATGTTCTAGACTAGTCAAGGTTAAACAAGTTAACGTGCTCTATTCTAAATAACAATCCTCTCTGAATAACTTAGAGCTTATTAACACAATGTAAATTAAAAATATACACATCACTGGCGAAAGTATGTACTGGAAGGTCGCAAATGGATTTTCCAACCTGGATAAATTGTATACTTAAATATATAGCTGCTTGCTTTTTTTTCCTCTCTTAAAAGCGCTATAGAAATAATAATACATTTCTATAAAAGAAACTGTCTTAAGAAATAAATAAATTTAAAAAATGCATAATACTATTTCAAAAATTTATTCACGCAAATAAATTTCGATTGACTTTTGTAATTAAGCCCGTTAAAATTCGTATTGGGAAAATTTTTGAAAAAAATATAAATTAAACTAAAATTAATATATTTCGGAACCTAAAATTTTTCACGTAAAAATAACAGTGATAGCAACAATAACAATCAACAACAATAACAATGATAACATATGTGGAAAATGGCTTTAATTATTAAAATTTATCTACCATCCTAACGGATACAGAAGACCGCCTCCGTGGTCGTGACTCGATGGTAAAATCTTTATACTGAGCAAAAACGCAGATCTAAAACAAACACCGAGATGAGTATCCGGTGAAATGAATCCTCGAAGATACTTCAACTTTACCTTATCTTTTAATTGTTGACATAATTGTAAAGCTACAGTAAATAAAACCAAGACTTCGTTGAGCCATGGTATCGTGCATTCGGCCTGATATGCATCGCATTTCGTTGTCGAACCGCGCATCGTGCTCGACTGGTAAACAGCTAATATCAATTTATGACTTTGAACGTAAAATGTAATCGCTAAATCATCAGGTAACGTAGGAAACAGGCACTTCTACAATGAAAGAAAAAATTAGAATGAAACGTTTCACGCCGAATTAACGACAAAATTGTTTCAGCGAGAAAGGTCACAGCATGACCTTATCAACTACGAACGATGTTTACGAGTAATTTAACAATTAACGTATTGAGATAAACATTACCATATTTCCACTTTTTATTATCTCTTCCATTGGTTTTTTTCGCGGGACGATTAGACATGTGCGGCCGCGTTGAAGGCACCCTAATATTTTTGCTAATATATGCAATACTTCTTCGGACGAGCTACAATTCGTTACGATAATTTAGAAAGATAAAGTAACAAGAATCCAGAATGGGACGAATATTCACCAAAACGAGCATCTTTTTTCTATGTTGTCAATATGTAGTAACGCCTCTTGAACATGGTTGCCAGCATCTTGTAATTGATGTAACTTCCAAGGATGCTCGTTTTGAATGTAAGTTCTATAGACGATGGGTTGTTGATGAGGCCTTTGTACTCGAAATTGTATATCCTGCGAAATAATACCGTTTAATTTTCACCTCGGCGTGGAACGTCGAATAAATCATGATACTTACAGCATGAGCAATACTATCACCATTTACAGAGATAACTGTTTTCAACTGATCTGGCGGCGAAGTAAGTACGTATTTCTCTTGTTTAAAATTATTCGCCGAATCATTACCATATAATGGTAATGGGAATCTTCGAACACATTCCTGAAGATTTTTCAATTAATCAAAAATAATACAAGGACATCTAACGTCTGTACGTCACTTACAACTAGAATGATGTGAAGTTGATTTAATACAGCGTGAACCTCTTCGGTTAATATCCATTCGAATTCTTTTTGCTGAAACATATCGTAATTTAATTATTTTTTGGAACGCCCAAATAAGAAGTTCTGATACATATTGCATTAATTTTTTTTTAATTTCTACAGGACAGATAGGTTATCAAGGAGTGGCTGATTAATGTACATTTGAATCACAATTAATCCAACTTTTTGACCTAATTGAGAACTTCTGAATATGAAGACTAAAGAGTACAATTAGCTTTTAGCCGAAGTCATTCATGTACCAATTTCTCATGCACTTGAAGAAACTCACAAAACACTTCACCAATACATATTCGCCTGCTTTCAGATAGCGACCTCGCTCGAATTAATCGTTTAAATGACTACGAAGCAGTGAAATTTACAAATAAATGCGTAAATTTTTGAAGAACTTACCAAACAAACGGCTTCTTCATTTTCCAAATCGACTATTTTATTATTTTGCATCGTACCTGTCGCAAGGCCACTGCTTTAGATTGAAAGCTACGTACCGAAAGTTGCAACCAAAGGAGATACTTAAATCGCAAAAACTGCGGTAAATTTTACGTCAAGATGTACAAAACGGCCCATTACAACGTGCTAAATAAAATCATAGCAACTGAAATCAAATTCACTATGAAGTGGAAATGCAAATGTATCGTCGTCGTCGCCCGACACACTCGACTCAATACATGATAGCCGTAAATTACGAAGAAAACATTACATGGAACGAGATCGTTGTGTACGCGCTTTAACGTTCATTTATTTCTTCGATTTCGAATATCTAATGATTGCTAAATGAGGAGATGGACGAAATCAATTTAAATTTTCAGCGATAATTTCGGAGTGGAGGGTGAATTTTTCGAACTTTATGAAAGATCATTAAACTTGAAGGTCATTGTATATGAAATAATCATTGACTCAATTTTTTATTCTTAAGAAGTTCTTCAACCTCAGTCCCAGTACTCAGTCCGTCAGTCAAAATTGATATTTTTTACATTTTCTCCAGTTACCATAATTATTATTATCAATAACTGTCAATTTTGTATGTCTTTGTATTTATTTCATATTCTAATTTGAAAATTATCACTTAGAAAATGAAATTTGAACCAAAAGAGAACGACTACTATTTCAAAATTTTCTCAATAATTATCTACTTCAGTCATTCATTTTCTTTCCTCGAAATTCTTTGTATAAATAGTTACTAGCAGAATTTTGTTACATTACGTCATTTTGAAATTTTCACATGTAAAAGAAATAATTGATAAAATTTGTACCTACAAAAAGAAAAGAGAACAAGTTAATGATTTATCACTCAATTGATTTTACTTTTCTGTACAGTTTTTGAATTCAATGTTTATATTTGATAAAAAAGGATTGATATCTTTGTAACGTACCAGAATATTTTTCTGAGATAATTTTATTTATAAAATTTAACAAGTGAAAAAATCATTGTTGAAAGGAAAATGAAAAATCAATGATTAATGGGTGTTTAGAAAAAAAAGTTCGAAAATTCACTGCAAAAAAATATTGCTCTTTTTGTGTTGATTAGATGCTTGCTATTTTTAAAATCGTTCAAATCGAGTAAGTTTAATGCGTTTTTTTTTAATTATATTAATTATAATTTAACATAAATAAAATCATTTAAATTAATAATTTAATTATTTTATTACATGAAATTTACATAATCATATTTTTGATCATTACTAATTTAGCGAATATCAATGTCCTGTTGTCCTACTTCCACATTTATAAAAATAAAGAAGCGAAGAACTTGATATTGTATTTATAAATTGATCTTGAGTCTTTCTGTTTCATTAAAAAAAATAATAATTAATCATCATTCATTGATATTCCATTAGGTTCTTGAATGCAAATTATTTCAAATTCGCGATTACCGTTTGTCTGGCAGATCAAATTGAATGTATGATAGCCGGATCACTATTATCAAAGAGTGAGAGTTTATAGAATAAAAATGTGTCTTAGAAATTCTCATGTTCAATTATTATTCATAAAGTATATTTTCGATTGAATTTTTCCAATATTAAAATTAAAGTATATTTATGTAGATTCTTGCGCAGTTTCAGATTTTTCAATTTACGGTTCATATTTTATTACTTTTGGAAATCCAACAAATTCCTCTTATCTCCAAAGTAATTTACTTCCTTTTCAATAATTTTCCTACGAGAAAACTGATGAAATTTTTTAATTTTTATTGTAAATTTAAATAAATTTTCTGTATTATTCAAGCTATTTCCCAGCTATATACCAAGTCTCAAATTCTTGATTTTTCATTCCAAATTTGAACCCGAAAAAATTTGTCAAATTTATCTAACAAAAATTCCTTAATTTTCAAAGTAAAATTGGACTTCAAATTTACTCAATTTTATTAATAAGAAGTAATAATAATAGTAAAGAAAACATGTCCGTAAAATATGAATAAAAGGAAACAGACATTGTATAAGAAAATTAGACTCAAAATAATCTTTAAACCTTCCTTGAACTTGATTACATCTTAATACGTAATAAAAAAATTACGTATATAGAAATCGTGGAAGTTTGAGTAAACTTTGAACAAAAGAAATTCACGAGTCCGAATTTTGTGTGTTTTTCATTTTGAGCGAATCAGTGACGAACGTCTAACACATTTTCATCAATATCACCCGAATGGTAATGGGTGGTGAAAAGCAAGTTCGAATGCTAGATGCGCTTATTACGAAGGTTTCGAAATGTTCGCTGAGTTTTTATAGAAATGAAGTTGAAGTTTTCATTTTGAAGTAAAAATTTGTGTGGTGTAATTAAAAAACGTATCCAAGAATGAAATTCTTATGAGTTAGTTCGCGAAGTTTGTTTTTCCCAAGTTGAAGTATTATCTTACGGATGTCCTTTGTGTTCATTGAAAATTTTTCATTTTCGTATTTCATGTTATCCAATCATTGATGATAATAATTTTCCTTTAGTATTTACTTCGTATCATGTGCGTATTACCAAAATGTACAATTTGCAAGTAGCCATCAGATAGGATCATGCAGTCTCTATTTTGGACAGGAAGATTAGTTAGTCACGCGTTATGGAACCGTGTCACCAATTTTTCCACAGCTCCGGAACCTTTAGCTAATAAAAAACCCCATTTATTATCCGCCGTTTGTGGCTTTCCTAAAGATTTCCACGAAAGTAAATTACCTAAAGGTAAATTCGGAGACGATGCGTGGTTTGCAGCTAAATGGAAGTCAGCTGATGTGTTAGGTACAGTAGAAACATAATTTACTGACTCATGTGTTTCTTATGATTTATTCATTAACTTACATCGCTATTTTTAAAATTTTGCGTGTTGCTATTAATTTCTGATTTATTTATCTTGAATTGAAATAATTTAGGTGTCGCGGATGGAGTCGGTGGGTGGAAAGATTACGGAATTGATGCTGGAGAATTTTCCAAATTTTTAATGAAAACATGTGAACGATTTGTTACTACTGGTAAATTTAATGAAAAAGATCCATGTAGACTGTTAGCGTCAAGCTATTACGAAATATTTGAAAATAAACAACAAATATTAGGTAATTGCGAATTGATATTTATTGATATCATGTAGGAGAAATATTATAATACCGTTTTATATTTGCAGGTAGTAGTACAGCATGTGTAGTCATATTAAATCGAGACACCAGTACAATATATACTGCCAACATTGGTGATAGTGGTTTTGTAATTGTAAGGCATGGTAAGGTAGTGCATAAATCAGAGGAACAACAGCACTATTTCAATACACCTTATCAACTTGGAATACCTCCAGAATCTTGCAGATCGACTGTGATTGCTGACAGGTAGTATTTATTAAACTTATGTTATTTTTTCATCAGAATGCTATATAAGAAAACGTTGATGCAGCCCCGAATCAGCGGATACGTCAAATTTTCAAGTTGAAGACGGAGACGTCATTTTATTGGCAACTGACGGTGTATTCGATAATGTTCCGCAACATATGCTTTTAACCGAACTAAAAGATTTACAAGGAGAAAGGGATCTCGTTCGGATTCAAAAAGTAGCTAATAGTATAGCTTTAATGGCACGATGTTTAGCTTTCGATCGCAATCACAACTCGCCCTTTACAACTGCAGCTTGGAAACATGGGATTCACACTAGAGGTAATATTTGCTTTTGCTTATATTTACTTTATCGCAAATCCACGCGATGATTTCATCGTTAAATAAATTCTAAAGGTAATATTTACATTGATGAAATTATTTCTTTTGTTTCAGGAGGGAAGCCCGACGATATTACAGTATTGTTAGCTACAGTTGCTTTTTCGTAACGATAGTATAGAACTTGAAGCATGTAAAGTTTGATTGAATTATTCGTACATATTGTTAATGTTCTTTTTTTTTATTTTTCGTAAACTACGGTGCCACGAATCTTCTGTAATTTTGTACATCGTTTATTTCTTAATTTTTGATCAGATTTGTATAAATACTTTATTATGTAATAAATTGTTTTTTTTTATACGTCCTAAATTTTTTGAAACGAGTGATTTCCAAGTTTGTAATGAGCATTTATTGAATCTAAATTAAAGTACATGAGTTATCGTTTATCGTACTAATAATTATTCATTTTAGGCATGATTCTTGACCCAAATTAAAAAATTTTCAGCAGACGAACTTCGGAAAGGGGGTTGAGTACTTGAACTATCATTATTGAACCGTTTGAAACTGAAACCGCGACCCAAATAAATACGAAACCAATCAAATAGAGAAAACGTCTCGGTTTCGGTTTTTCAAATTTCCACTTTTTTGCAGGGCCGCAGGGGTTCAAACTGGTTCATAGCAGTAACCAAAAACAGAACGAGAAACCGAAATAGATTGAAAAATTATAGGATAAAACAGATATAGAAACGGAACCACTACCACTTGATTATAATTGGTTGGTATTTGTTTCATCGAATTTCTATTGGTTCATTTTATAATGACGTCATATAGTGTACCATTTTCTAAAAATTCAACCAAATGTAATTTTCTGTCTATATTGCATGAATTTATGTCATCTATGTAAAAATATGATAAACGCGTTCACTTGTGATATGACGGTAAAAATTTACGATAATAATAATATTGTTCTTCCTATGCAATAATATGAAACGTAGAATAATGTTACATTCATTGATGTATTTTATTCAAAAGTGTAAAATAAGTAACTCGTTATTGCTTTAATATTGTCCATTTTGAAAATATACTTTTCGCGATTTCTCTAATCAAAATAAAAAATGGCATTTCAAACACTCATACAGGAGTATTTGCAGATGCCCGTCGTCACAAGAGCATATACGACGGCCTGTGTTATTACAACAACAGCTGTGGTATGAATAATCTTTCTGATCAACTATTTCCTATGAATTCACTATGGTCGAATAATTTTTGAAATTTTATTTTTACAGCAATTAGATTTAGTTTCTCCATTCCAACTTTATTTTAACCCAACCTTGATAATAAAACATTTCCACGTAAGTTCCGTTTCCACATATGTTCATTACGTCGCCTAAAAATTAGATCTCACTAATACCTAATTACCTATGTACTTATTTCAGGTATGGCGATTACTCACCACGTTTCTTTATTTCGGCACGATCGGTTTTAATTTCTTTTTCAATATGGTATTCACGTATAGATACTGTAAAATGTTAGAAGAAGGTTCATTTAGAGGAAGAACAGCTGATTTTGTGGTCATGTTCGTCTTCGGTGGCGTTTGTATGATTGTATCCTTTTTGTATTGAAATGGCAATTTTCGAAATGAATTGAATCATTTGTTGTTGATTGTATCCTTAACTGTTTGTAACAGTGTTGTGCATTTTTTACTAATTTATTATTTTTAGGACAAGCATTCACTATAATGTTAGTTTACGTTTGGGCCAGAAGAAATCCTTATCTGCGGATGAACTTCTTCGGTCTGCTAAATTTTCAAGTACATGAAGAGATGTTCTAAAATACAAGAAATTTTACGTGTTGAAACTAATGATAAAACGTTTATTTTCAGGCACCTTATTTACCTTGGGTTTTATTAATTTTTTCGGTTCTATTAGGTAACACCGTGATAGTAGATTTCTTAGGTATGGGTGTAGGTCATTTGTATTTTTATTTGGAAGACGTATTTCCGAATTTACAAGGTGGTTTTCGTGTTCTACGAACTCCTAATTTTCTGTAAGTTTTTGATTATACTTACTCGTTACTTATGAGAATTCGCCTTGTTATTTAATATTTTGGTTTTGCAGAAAAGAAATTTTCGATGGTCGTCCAATTGATCCAGATTATAATCCGTTACCCGAAGATGATCGCCCTGGTGGTTTTAATTGGGGCGGTGGTGATGAATTCAACGATCCTGATCGTCCTAATTAAAATTAATCGCAATTCATTTTTTTATAAAAATGCGATTCAATTTCCTATCTAGTGATATAATAAGCCGATGTGAGTACAACATACGTGTAAAGGTTACCACGGTGGCTGAAACTAACTTGCTGAATTCTTGATGTGTACATCATGTACTATGTTCATTAATAGTCGTTTGGTTGATAATTTTATATTTCAACGAATGTTTTAACACTTTTCGTACATTTTGAAGCTTTCAGTGTTCTTTTATATTTTTCTTCCTTTTTCATCGAAAAAAAAAAAGAAATGTTTGTCTGTCTAAGAGTGCTTTTTTTGTATTTTAAAATAGATGAATTTTTATGTTGATGTTTATTTATTTTAATAATTAATGGACTTTTTTTGTTCTGTCAAAACGTAGACATATCACTTCAAAGTAACATATTTGACTTCCTGTAAATTTCACTCTCACAATTAGATTAAATGTTAATGAACCTTGCGAAGTTATGGATCAAATAGTGATAGGCCATGCGAGTCCCTTAAAAAACCGTCTAAAACCAGTAAAATCCAATTTTATGGTTTATCATGATGATAAATGAAGGTATTAAACATCCACGAGGATGGTTTTCATATGTTGACCTTAGCATTAGGTATAAACTTTCATCGAATTTTTTAGCTTATAGATTACCATCTTTTGATTAACTTTGATCATTTAGCCTTAACGTTTATGGTTCACTTTCAGGTTTAAAGGTTGGTGCCTTGTAACACCACGCTTTGAAGTTATTTTATTGCTGTGTTTGAAATTTGAACGGAAAATTTAGTATAATTTTGTATTTGTTATTTTAAAATGGTCTTTTTTAAATTCAACAGTATTTATTGTGACTCTATTCTATTTTTTATTACGCTTATTTTAAAATTTGATCACTTCGAATGCAGGTCAGTTCAATTTTCTGCTAAACTCATTTAAATGCTGATTTTTCGATCGGTTATCAGCGAGGCCAATGAATATTTCTTTGAAATGCAACTCAAATTATATTTCAGTATGGATAGATTTAAGAATTTATTATCAGAAGCGAAAAGAGTAGTTATACTCACTGGAGCAGGAATCTCCGTTGAATCTGGATTCCCATCGTTTCGAATAAAAAGAGCACCTTTACCGCTGCAAGAGCCTATATGGAGGAATTATTCGTACATGTATTTAGCTAGTGATGAAACATTTACCAGTAATCCAGACATAGTATGGGAGTTTTATCATTATTTACGAGACCTTTCATTGAAAATTAAACCAAATAAGGTGTTGTAATAGGTAATCATTAAATATTTCAAATACTTTGAGCAAATATTTCATACGCGCTGTTTATATTTTAGGCCCATTGTGCAATAGCTGAAGCTCAAGAACGATTTACTAAACAAGGTCGTAATCTTTCTGTGATAACGGTAAATTTTGACGAACTGCACCAAAGAGCAGGTACCAAAGATGTTAAAGAAATGTATGGTTCCATCTTTAGAACACAATGTAGTTTATGTGAAGATGTACAAATTAATTACGAACAGCCTATTTGCAAAGCTTTGGAAAATCGAGGGTTAGTTTATACTCTGTTGGTATTCGTGACAAAATTTCAAATAATTATGTTCTCAGATCACCCGATGAAGCAAAAGCAGGAGGTAGGATAGCTCGAGAGAATTTACCTCGTTGTAAATTATGCGGTGGTTTGTTACGACCTGATGTTATATGGATGGATGAATTTGTTAATAAAACTGTTATTACAGAAATAGGTTAGTATTGTGATTTATTCTGCAACAATTTAAAATCTTTTATACTTATTTTACATTTCGTTTTCATAAGTAGAAGATCTCATGGATACGACGGAGCTTTGCTTAGTAG
Organism: Maconellicoccus hirsutus; assembly: GCA_003261595.1. NCBI lineage: Eukaryota > Metazoa > Arthropoda > Insecta > Hemiptera > Pseudococcidae > Maconellicoccus > Maconellicoccus hirsutus. The sequence continues at coordinate 31,044 of QBDW01005042.1, forward strand.
TTGGGTTCTCTTGTTTGGTACATCCTGCTGCATCTTTGATTGTAAGACTGCTTAATGATAAAGTTCCTGTTGTCGAGTTTAATATTAACGAAACCGAATTAACCAAAGAAGCTGAGTAAGTGAAGAATCACTTTTGCATAGGCCTCGGTCCGAGTTAAATTCTTTGATATTTTCATTTTAGATTTCATTTTGATGGTTCTTGCGTGAAAAGTCTTCCAGAGGCGTTGTCATAAAATAATGAATATGATCACTGAAAAATAAATTGGTATAAAGGAAGAAAAAAGACACCAAATATATTCTAATCGTGTATTTTTTTCTTTCTGTAACTCTCACAAATTTCAAGTAATTAGATGTCAATCTTTAAATGGCTTCCTTCAGTTATTGGTAGTTCTTCTTCAATCCTAAAAAATACCACATACCTCACGAGTACGTGTACCTACATCTAATCCAAAGATATGAAATTATCTAAAAAACAAAAAAAAAATGGAAAAAAGCATCACATAAAAAAGAAATTAGAGCTTTCAAATGGCATAAGATAAAGGTCGAATTGTCATCGACATCATTCGGATTAATTACTTTAGATTTTTACTTCGAAGTTGAAAGTCAAGGGCAAAATTTTCTCAAACCTGCGAAATTTCATTTTTGAAACAAGAAAACTCGGTGAAACTTTCACCCATTGTTAACGCTTTCAAATTCGAAATATCGGTCAAATTGTCCAAACGGCGAAAGCACGTTTACGAAACCTATACCTGGTAACACTGTTATTTATTGATAAAAGTTGGAATGTCATAAATGATTTTGGAATTTACGAATTCTTATTTGAGACTAGTCGTCCTGTCTCTACTGTGTAATGTACGTGTTTCGTAGTTAGAAGTGCAAGTATATATGGGTCGTGTTTCGTTAAAATGTATTGAATAATAAAGTTCGATTATTTGGTTAATTTTGGCACATTTTACCTTGTTTTTTCTTCGAAATAATCGGCTCCATAAAGTTTTATTTTAGTATGCGGAGTAAGTTTGCAAGGTCGTCAATAATGAATTTTTAACCTGATTTTTGGTATAACTTTTTTACTGAAATTTTCATTCGATATTTTTCTAATTGTAAATTTCCACCATGTATTTTCGTTTAAAATGACAATTTCTTATTTTTAAGGCGATTTTCGCGATATTACTGAACGAAACATATTCCTCATCTCGTACCTAATCGATATTTGCAGGGTAGTGTAAGATAAAATGGAAGTGCAAATCGAAATTGAAAACGAACCGGTTACCGTTGACCAGCTGCAACGTTGGAGTGAGACATCAACAATTCTTGATTCCATATATCCCATAAATGAAGCTCACAGAAGCCCTTATCGTCATCATCAGAAGCTCAATCATAGAATAATCTTATGGTAATTTATTTCCACCACTCGATTATCTATTACTTTACTAATCCTTGTATTTATTACAGGGAAGGCGACGTAACAAACATAAAAGTCGATGCTATCGTGCATTCGTCAAATCGTGTTTATAGTGATAAAAGCAGTATTACCAGGAGATTGCTTTCCAAGGCTGGAGTCGAACATAGACATGAAATATCTCAAGTTATCAAAGGTAACTTATGGTGATAATTTCTTGTGAATTTCATACTATTTTAGCACGTATTATAAAATTTCATCTAATTTCATGCTCGCTCTCTCTCTCTCGCACTATCTATCTTATTTGTGTTTTGTAACATGTTCACTCGTTGGTTTTTCATCGGCATCGCTTTCTCATTTTTTTCATATTCGCGTGTAAAGTTATACTAAATCGTGACACAGCAAGTTCTATTTAATTGATTACATTCTCGATTAATTTCAATCGCTCTAATTTCGGGGTTTTTCCAGGTTGTCCCACCGGAGAAGTTAGAGTTACTCATGGATATAATTTACCTTGTAAATATATCATTCATACCGCTAGTCCACACTATAATATTAAGTACAGAACTGCCGCTGAAACTTCACTAGCATCGTGTTACAGGTACTTGAAATTTATCTAGTAACCAGCCTTTGTAGAGAATTTCTGCCTTTTTTTTGCGCTTTTGAGGTTTCAGAGTTCACTGGTTTTTCGTATCACATTGTTTCGTTCATTTCTACGAAACGTATTCGTCTAAATTGAAGTAGAAATTTCAATAGATGTGTAGAAAAATACTCTAAGCAGAAGGAAAAACACGCGAATAATTTAAATTTATCCAAATCGAGCAGTGTTGCCAATCGAGGAATATTTTCGCAAAAACAACCTATAATATTAATAATGTAAAATTTTAATATTAAAATAGTGGCGTATTCAGGAGGAGGGGAGGGGGGAGGTTCACAGCCAAAAAAAACTAATAAAATACGATAACCTTTGGATGATACAAATACGCTCATTAAACACATAGTTTGTAATTTTATTCGTTTTTTTCGAAATGAAAATAAACGAATGATTTTTTTTTCTAAACCTATGAATCGTTGAAACTGTAAAAAGCAAATCTCTGTGTTTTTGTGTAATAACATCAAAAAACTGTAACAAAATAAAAAAAAAGGTTCTCAGAAGGGTTGAATTGTTACAAAAATTCATCATAAGAGCACTTTCTTCGACAAAAATGGTGAAAAATTTTACTACCTTTCGCTGGGAAAATTTATCTTCGCGTGATTGATATTGGCGTAATTTTAATTCAATTACGAAAAGAAAAGCTACCGTAATAAGCCGATACTTTTTTCAGGTCATTCAATCGAATATTTTTAATATTTCTACGGGAAAAATAAAACTCTAAAATTTATTTTTATACCAAAAAAACCACGCCGAAACGGACGAATTGACAGTACCTAATAAATTTTAATTCCGCGAGTTCGCGATTCCTCTCCGATGTTTATATTTTACTCGGTGAAGTTTTCTGTCCGAAGAATCCGAATTCGATTTCCACGTTAATTTTTGACCATAAATCAAGCGAAAACAAATTATGAAAATTTCTTGCTCGGTTTTTGTCGAGGAAGTGAATGCGTCATTTAAGTATCCTTTCGAGATAGACGTTTCGATTAGAAAGGAGAAAAAAAGGCGAATATATGGCAACGTGGAAAGCTAATAAGTCTATTCCCTGTGTAGTAATTTTTTCCCGACGATTCGCTGCGCTCTGAACACAAAACATAATTAAATTTTTGTCGTGTTATCGTTTTGATTAAAAATTTATCTACACTTTTTTTCGCCACGTTGGAATAAAAAAATAACCGAGTAAATTACAACGTCGAGAATTTTTATACGATCCGAGCACGTATCAGGCGTGAACGCTTACTCATAATCGAGTAACTCGATACACAGTATATGTGAAAATAATAAAAGAGAAGGTCAAAAGTTAAAATTGAGCCATGTTACTTTAATAATAAATACAAAGTAAATAACTCTGCCTATAAATGTAACATTGTGAAGACGGTTCGATAAAATTAACAAAATAGGTTTAATCCTTTGATGCGTTTCTTTATTTAGATCGGTGTTGGTTTGTTCGATGCTTCGACGCGACTCCTGCCGTCGTGCGTCTGTGTGCTCCACTGCCCCTGTCTGCCCTTTTATATAATACTTTGTAATAAGCGTAGAAAAAAATACCAGTCGATAGCAGGGCCGGTTTTAGGATTGTTCGTTGGGGGGGGCTTAGGTTCCATAAATTATGAGTAATTTTTTTTTTTTTAAGAAGAGATAACTAAAAGTGATGTTGTGTTTTAAATTAGGTAAAAATTATGAGTGAAGCTTGACCTCTTAGGGGGGGTTTAACACCCAAAACCCCCCCCTTAAAACCGGCCCTGGTCGATAGTCAATTTGGCGTTTCTTTCGCCAAGAAATTTCCGTTTTACTGTCGCTGTTTACGTAAACACCCTAATCAGATTTTTCTCCCTCCCCCGTAAACATGTCGAAGAACTTTCCACCCTGTGTTTTTTTTTACACCTTAATTGCCACGTTCGTTCAATTAAAGGATCGCAAGTTGCGACGTGTATATTTCGATGTCTCAAAAGAAAATAATTCCCAGAGATTATTTCCGACGAAATTGCTCCGCATTATCGCGTTACTCATTCATAAATTGTAATTTCTTCATTGTGTTTTTAAATCGAGCTAACCTTAACGAGTCTTTTATCAGTTTTACGATAAACTGTTGCAACAGCGATGATAAAATCGCTGTATTTTTTTAACCAACCGTAATTTCGGTTTTTTTCCGTATTTGTTAAATCCATCTCGCAGAGATACATTTTTCGTTGTGGTAGTGATTCGCTTGAAATTGAGATGATGTGATGGGAAGCAGTGGGTTAGATTTCACCGGTGAAATGAACAATTTTGATTTTAAAAGATCAACCAAAAGGGCGATTTTCTACGAAGCGAAATACTCACGATCTCCCGAAGGAATTCGTTGTATTCGTTTTCTATTACGAGAAACCAACGCGTCGATGTCGAATTGAATAAAAAATGAAAAATTTGTCGCGAAGTGGGAGATTATAATTGCGGTGAAATTTTTCACCTCGGGAGCTCGTCGAAGCTTTGAAAGAAGGGATGAGAAGCGAGGTTATGGGATGTCTTAGTTTTGTAATTTTAGTTCGAAGTGATGAATCCCGAAGATTTTTATCGACATTTTTCTTTTCGCGGATTTTTTCGATGCGGGGAAAGGGGAAAGTTTGTTGGAAAGTTTACGTTCAGGTAATTTCATCGATAACCTTCGATTTCGATAAAAAAAAATGTCAAGGACATTGGCGATTTCAAAAGGATTTTTAAATGCGTTGTTTCCCCTTCCTCCTCGTTTGTTTCCCCTTAGACTGAAAAATCACGATTTTTACCAACAAAATCGCGGTACCGCTTCCCCTTCTGTCTTTTTTTTTTTCAATCAAAAATTCACTCTTTTACCTAAAAATTGAGGTACTTTTCGTCGTTCTATCCTCCTCCTTTCTTTCCCTTTAGACTGAAAAATCGTGATTTTTACCAGCAAATCGTGATACTCTACGTAGTTTCCCCCTTCTCCTCCTTTCTTTTTTTCAGGCTAAAAAGTCACTCTTTTCACCTAAAAATTGTGGTATTTCACATCGCCCCCCCCTCTTTCCCATTAGATTGAAAAACCATGACTTCTATCAAAAAATCGCGGTACTCTATATCGTTTTCCCCTTCTCCTCCTCTCTTTTCTTTTACACTAAAAAATCGCTCTTCACTTTTTTCATTAATAAGTCGTGGTACTCTGAATCATTTCCTTCCTCCTCCTTTCTTTTTCTTTAGACTGAATAATCACGGCTTTCGCCGAGAAATATGGTGACAGTACTTGCCCAATTTATCGTTCAAAATTGAGTTTTTTTCATTAAAAATGAATTGTCGAAGCACCAATTTCAAAACAACTTACGACGAATATTTTCCATTTAATTTTAATATTTATTCCGTTCAAACAAATTTACCTTCGAAATTTTTCGTTTATTTTTTGAAATTCGAGTATTATTTTTGAGGGGAAAAAAATCAAGAATCCCCCCCTCCGCCCCAAAAAATTACGACATTAGTAGTACTCCATTTTCTCGAATTTTTGACTCAACTAATGAAGGTTTTGAAAACATGAGCGTAAAACGTTTTGACCCCTTCTACTCCCCCTTCGCCCCTAAAATAAATGAAAAATATCGAATACTTGGAAGGAGCTTTCCAAATATTCGAATGCGTTTTTGACTGAGCCTAAAATCCAAATTTCCAATTCTGGCAAAACCTTTTTTTTGGGTGTTTTTGGTATTTTAGTCGAATGAGCGTGACATCGTGGGAAATTGATTTTTCAAGGAATAAAAAGCCGAAAAAGAAAGTTCGTTAGACGAGTTTTTATGATGGCAAGTTAATGGCCTGGTTCCAAATTTGTCTGAATTCGTTTAGAAAATTTTAATTTGCATAGTGGGATAAAAAAACGCTAGAAAATGGCAAAGAAAAACGGTTTTCTGAGCTTTAAGGTGTGTACTTGGACTGTGAAAAATATGGAAAAATTCGCAGAGGTGTAGAATGGGGTAATAAATTGAATTTTTCTTTTCGGAGATACGTTTGAAATAAATTATTACTTTTATGGCTTTTGAAACGTTTCAAGGTCATTGTTGATGTGAAAAAATTTTAAATTTTTCTATCTGTGACCACTCATCAAGTATCGTTTGTAATCGAATAAAAATCATTTGTGGTGGGGATGTTATTGGGAGCTCAAAAATTATATTTTATCGTGAGACGATCACTTTGGGGGGAGGTGGACAGTTGAATATGAATTGTAGGGCAAAGGCAACAAATGGAAGACAATCTCTCCTCTTATCTACAAGTTATACCTTCGTGTGTATTTAAACGTACCCGGAGTACATTTTCGATGCGGTATTTTTTCAGGAATGTATTGCAGAAAGCCTACGATATGCGATTGGAGACTCTGGCGTTATGTGTGATTAACTGCGTACGTTATAATTACCCTCCGGATGAAGGAGCTCATACAGCCTTACGTAAGTACGATGATAAAACTCTCTCGAGTGACTCTTGATCGATGATCGAAACATCGTCGACTATCTCGTCGTCGCTTGTACGATATTTTTCTGCTTGTATCGACAACGGTATTCAGTAGCTGATGGGAAATTGGGTCATGTGTGCATATTCTTCGCATAGTACTCGAGAGTCGACAAGATGAAGGTTCGAAAAGGCGCGAGCTTATGGAAGTTATTAAAATGCTTAAACGAAGGAAAAAATTACACGTTAGTTTATATATCGCGTACTATGCACATTTATAATTAGGACAAAAAAAAACGGGAAAAGATGGATATTTCAGGAAAAGACTCTTGGTTAGGTGACAAAAGAGATACGATGTAACATTTGTCTAAGAATAAGGTGTATTAGCTAGTAGCTACAGGGTGTATGAATTGGGTACTTGGAACAAAGATCTTTTCTATACCTAAAACTAGGTCAGTATCGGTTTTCCATGTTTTCACGTAGAAAACACGACTCGTCTCTATTGTGCATATTTAGCGCGCGCGAGTAAATATTAAAGAAAAAAATAACGCATGAAAGGCCGAAGGAAAAAGCGTTGAATTTGAAAGAAAATCCGCGCCATGAACAAGTACCAGTCCCCGAATGCGCCTGGTAATCGGTTCTGTTCGTGTTTCAGGTACAGTTAGGAAATTCTTGGAAATGCAAGAAGAATTGGGCTGCGTTATCGTCAACACCATTGTGTTGGTGGTGGAAAGCTGCGACGCTAGTATTTACGAGGTCTTGTTACCATTGTATTTTCCGCGCTCTTTGCAAGAAGAACGTACCGCCGTTTTGCGTTTACCTTTGGATAACGATTGCGTGCATAATGACCGAAGAATACGTATCATCGATAATCCTCAGCATTATTCCTACGGTAAGTAATCCTGTGAGAATTGATATGCGAGTCGAAGAACCAAGCGAACGACGTGATGTGGACGAGTATCGAGGTGAATGAAGTGAAAAGTTTCTCATAAAATCTAGAATGGATTCGCTAATCGAAGCGAAAGATATTTTCATGTTTTCACTGTGGCACGCAGACTCGAAAATCGCCGCGAAATCGAGCGTCACGAAACATGGTTCATGAGTGACACGTGATCATGTCATGGTGGCATGTAAATGTAATGATGACAGGTCGTGGTGACACGTTATGATGACAGATTATAGTAATTCGTCATAATGACATGTGACGACGCTTCCATTGAGAGGGACACGAAGCGAAATGAAAATGTCCCTTTGTTTTGATAATTTCTCAATATTTAACGTATGGAAATTTCATTAAAAGCAACAAATTCCATTCATACGAAGAAAACCAGTAGTACCATGGTAACATAGTCATTTAAGCTGGAGATGACGTCCTTCAAAATTTTCAAACCCATGTTACAACTGCATAAATCAATCCAGACCCTCATCTGCTTTCATTCCAGGACAATAAAAATTTTTCAAAACAAACTGAAATAGAAAACTGGCAAAAGCCACGGTCCATCAGTTAAACAACAAATTCTTGCTTCAGAAAGAAATCTGTCAAACTTTGATAACGCCCATCGTACCTATCCAGAGCCTTCCAAAGCAAAAATATGTCCCTAGGAAAATTCTTCGAGCTTGCTCCTCAATTTGTGCATAATACTTATTGATCAAACGGAACTGGGGAAAATTGCCTACATTAAATAACTTGAAAATTGTCAGGCTTTCCTGAAAACTCAGGGTCAGGAATTGTCCCCTTGCTGTCCTCCTCTGAACGACTCTGAATCAATCAATCCTTCGTATGAAGATGGCAACAGTTGCAGAATCATTGCAGATGATGAATCGGGGGAACTAGTATTTGGGAAAGCTATGGTCGGAAAATCGAATCCATGGAAAAAATTTTCAGAAAACTAGTATTTGGGAAAATGAACATTCCAAAAAAAAGTATTCGGAAAAGTACCCAGAAGTTACCTCTTTCGCGAATTCACCAGAACATCAAATTGAATAAAACCAAAATAAGAAACTTGATGGAAGCCCCAAAAAAAGCAACTATTGTTGAAGATTCAGTAGGACATGTTTCATACCTTGAAATATTTTTCCAAGTCTACTCAAATTTTTGAAATTTTGCAGAAAATCTCATTTCAATGTTGAATACAGTGATCGGGAAACTTTTTTCAAAATAATGATGAACTTTTTGAGGAAACTGTCAAAATGAAGGTTACTTGAAATTAAATTAGGCATATTTCTCATGTTTTTTTTCATGTCCCTTCAAACTTTCCATGTTTTTCAATATTACAAACTTTTTAATTTTTTCGCGATTTTTCCTCCAATTAAACTTTTTTAATGAATGACGATGATGTTCTTTCAGTCTAATTTTGAATTGAATATTTTTATGAGATTTTTAGCTTCTCTCTTTTCCTACCTTTGAATCCTCGAGGTCTCTTTTTGATGGCATTTTCTAGTCGACAAAAGACAGGGAGTATTTGCAGAGGGGCTCAAGAGGCTACAGCTCTGAGTGACAAAATTTGCAGAGCGGCAAATGTTGAAGAAAAAAATTGAAAAATTGAGAAAAAAAATACAAGGCAGCAAATTTTGAATAAAAAAATACATAGACCTTTGGAAACTTGGAGCATATGATAATAGCATTTATAGCTAAGGCTCGTAATTATAATTTATGAACCTATACCTTTACTTATTTATGTTAAATAAATTATTTGACCAAAATGAACATTTCTGAGGGGGAGGGGAACGCTGATTTGAAAAGGCAGTATTTAAATTTAAGACTTCTGACGGTTTAATCTTAAATTTGTCTCTGATAAATACATTTTTGGATTTTTAGCAAAAAACACCCCGCACTGACCCTGGTCTCTCGGTCATCAACCCCTTTATTAATAAACTCGTAATAATCATCGAACTTGGGATTTCGCTTTGCTTGAAAAATGATCAACAAATTGGTATTCCTAAGAATACTAATTTCTTGGAAACTGTCCCAAATTTCAACCTTGTCAGCGTATTTTCCGCCACACTCGATTTCGATGGCATTGATTAAAAAGTAGTTTTTTATTAACCATTGGGACGAGTTCATGCACGTGTACTCGTATTGTGTAAAACTAGTGAAAAAAAGATTAGCCATTTACGAGTAATAGAATTTAGACGATTTCGCGTGTATTGGTGAATCTTATAAATAACTCGCGACCAATTTGTGAACCCGCAGTGGCGGGAATTAAGGTTATACTCGTCGATAGTCCGCAAACGCGATATTTTTAAATTATCGAATGGTATAATCTCCAATTAGAAATTTGGTCATTGCACCGCGATAGAAAGGGAAACAATTCGTCTCGTTGGTAATTTTTGTTCGCGACCGTTCTAATAACCGATGACGTCACGAATCAAAGGTACGATTAGTTGTGCATTCGAAACTACCTACGAATCACGTTTTTGCGGATATAATTAATCACGGTTTGACGTATTTTTGATGTTAGCTGACGTCACGTTTATTCAATCGGGCTACGGTGTAATTGCGGGATTTTTCCGTCCCCATATGTATTATCCGGATTTACGTTTCATTAAGGAAATAAAAAAAAATGTTCGGAGCCCGTCACGTTTTAAACGTCCGTATTGTTGGATTTTCGACGCTAATTAATTTTCATCTTGCGAATTTTTCGCCCTTTATCGAAGAATATTAACCAGCGTTGATTTTCCATTCGCGTCCGATACACGAAATGAAAATTCTCATTTTTGCGACGATACGTAAACGTAACCAGCGACATTCTTGGTGGAAATTTCGCCGCGAAAAGGTATCGAGAAATCGGAATTTATGTAATACACGTATTGATTGCAAACGACCTTATTTCGTGTGCCAAGATAGACGATACGCGATTTCGACGTCAAAGAGTGAAATGAAAATGATAATTTTATCGTCGGGTATTACGGTCGAGAAAAAATTACCATCAGATATTTTCCAATCGTGTTTCTTTGGGGTCGATTTTTTTTTTAAATTTTCAATCGTTTTGAAAAAATACGCCATGTTTAATTATACCTGCTGTCGGATTGTCGTAGATTTGAATGCGGATTTTTGCGTTAAAGCTCGTTTATTACGATTTTATACGCGTTCGCGACGAGTAGAATATCAACACGCGAAAAACAACATCGAAGCGTGAAGTTGTTAATGTTGAAACATTTTTACCTCCCCTTTTGCACCTGCATACGTCGAGGTAGATTACTTGTTTTACGTGTCGTTAGGTTAAGCATAACGGGCGCCTGTGTACTAAACCGTAATGTCTACGCATCGCGTGCTAAGATCTCGTCGAGATTAATTTTTTCACCGATTTTTCTCTAAATTGTCTCGTCTACGTGGCGTAAAAGACAGAGCTCAGTAGGCCCACGAAGAGAATTTGCAAGGCCAACGCGTTGGCCGTTGATATTCTTAGGTGGGAGATTCTCAAAATTAAATCTCAATTATTGTCCCTTCTATTCGTGAGTATATCCTTCTCTCAAAAGCGGAGTCAAAAAACGTGACTCATTAAATTTTGGCAATTTCTGACCAATTCGTTGAATTACCCCTTTTTTGTGAGGTCTTTTGAGGATCGAGGATTTGCTTGAGATGAAAATTACTCAGGCAAAAGTTCTAAAGAATTAAAAGGAGGAAATTTTGGCAGCTTGTTTTTGATATAATTTTGGAAAACATCGTCGGGGGGCTGAACCTCTGACAAAAACAAGTATTTATTTCAAATATGGAGCTGTAGCTGTTTAATAAAGTACTAAGGAGGCTTCTTTGGAAATTTTTTTCACAAAAGTTGCTACGTAATTTCAATTTTTCCTTTATTTTTGCAATTTTTTTGAATTTTGCTGCGAAGGAAAATTATCATTTTCATTTTCAGCTACATCAAAGTAGTAGTAGTATTAATATCTTTATTGCTTATACTGTTTTTAAACATCTAAAGCATAGTGGATTTATAAATTATTTTTTAGCTTATTAAATCAAAAAATTTTTTCCTTTTCAAACGTCTTATATCGATGTTTGTGCAGAGAATTTTAGTTTCAGTATTCATATGATTTTGAAGTCGGTGAGAGTGTTTCATTGCAAAACGTTGAATTTCTTCTGAGACAGTTGGCATTTTCAGGTCACGATGTAGGTCTTTATTTCTGAATTCTGATATACCATGGTGCATTTGCTATTCGACGGAGATATTTGTTTTGTACACGTTGAATTATTTCTATATTCGAAGGTTTGGCAGTACCCCAAAGTTGACAACCATATGTCCATGTAGGCTTGATGATGGTTTTGTACATTAGAAGTTTATTTTCTAATGTAGATTTTCTGCTGAAGAGCCAATATGCCTTACTCAGTTTTAGTTTTATAGCATCTCGTTTTTTCTCAATGTGAGTTCTCCATGTTAGTTTCTTATCGAGATGCATTCCAAGATATTTAGTGGAATTTTTCTGGGGTATTACGGTGTTATTGATGGTAACTGGTAGGCATAAGGTTCGACGTGTTGTGAAGATTACATGTTCAGATTTGATTTCGTTGATTTTTATGCGCCATTTATTTAGCCACTTTTCTAAAAGGTTGACGGATTTCTGTAGGTTTCTAGTTGCAATAGTTACATCATTGTGTGAAGAAAGTATTGCTGTGTCGTCTGCAAAAGTCGCCGTTAGTGTTTCCTCATTTAGTGTAGGCAGGTCCGAGGTAAATAGTATATATAGGAAAGGTGCAAGCACACTTTGAAAAAAAAAACAATATTCTCTATTTTTCCAAAATAATAAACTGCTAATTGGGCACATTTGTTTGGTAATTTATTGCAGTTTTATTCAATTCGCGAATGGAAATGTTACTTGTAACCTTGACCACTTTTTGTGAGAATTTATTCAATTTTGTTATTACTAAAATGGAAATTTTCTGGCGTTGCATTAAACCTTGAAGTATTTTATGGAACTGTATGCATTAAAAATTCATCGCAAATCGAATAGAAAACAAAATTTGTACCTTGAGGCTTGATTTTATTCGATTTTTAGGTGAATTGGAATTTTTACTAAATTTGATGTTGCAACAAAAATTGGTCCAATTCGAAACTTATCGATATAAATCAAATTTTCAGTGACGAGAGGACACGAAATGACATCAAACCCATCGAATTAGAATTTCCCACGTGTTGAGCCATTCTAAAGTCTTCAGTGCGATTTTCATTTTTTCCAGAAATTTCAAAACGCACCAGGAGGCGTCTGCATGAGATTGGGCGGCTAAAAATTATAGGGAATTTTCCCATATTTCGTTTCTTTCGTTCAGTTATTATCATGCAAAGAGGAGGGGCCCGGAACCCTTGCCCTAGACCTCCCCTTTCAACGGTACTTACTCGCCCATCTATTGCTATTTTCGTCTGATAAACCCAGACTTCGTTCGGGTTGGTTTTTCTTTAAAAATTAATTTTTCGTGTTCTCGAAAGTACTCCTGGGTTATTTCCAGGTCAAAGAGGAATCTAGAACGTGCGTATTCGCGTGTCATATTAACGCAAAAGTTCATACATTCGAGTTGCATTTTTAATACTTGTAATTACGAGGTTGCGTAATGGTAAAAGTACTCGGTGGTTGCTTACTTATGAAGATACACGTAGAATATTAGACGCTTTTAAGAATACATGCATCTTGTACGCATCGGGCACGAAAACGAAAGCGAAATCGATAAAAGCTCTAAAGCGAGTCTGCCCTTATAATACGCTAAATAATGAGAAAATTCCTTCAATTAGGATTTCATATCGGTATCGAATTTATTTGGGTCGTTAAGGTGCGTGATATGTATAGGTAAACACGTGTGGGCGGAGGGCATGTCAGGCTGCAGGGTTTAGTGTCCTATCCTCGGCGACGATGACGTCGTCGCCATTAGGTCAAGCTTCGATTCGATAATACGTTTAAGACGAAAATGTATATTTATGGGGCTTCGAAGTTGATTTAAAACAATACGCCGGCTTAATTATACGAAAAATATTCACAAAAATACTCAGTACGATGTGTCCGGGCGAAGCTCAACCACCGGGATTGCGCGCTCTAGGGGACGACGATGTGGCGAAATTTACGCGAGTTGGTGTTTTTTTGGGGGTTTTCTTAATTTCGAAGGGACGTGTCGAAGCGAAAATGTTCACGACGGTGTTGACGCGTTACGCGTATCTTGTGTTTACCTGAGCTGTGTTTGCCCATCGAGTAAATACCATGGGTTATATGGTCGACCGATAAGATAAGGAAAATTCGTTTTAAATTGGCGTGTAATTTGCGTACGCCGAAACGAATATCGTCTCGTGTTCGTATAATAACCGCGTTTTGTCGCAGAGTCGCTCCGATCATGAAGGCGAATGGCACCGGTAAGTTTTTTGAAGGTAATTTTTGTATTTTTTATCGCTAAGCAAACACGAGTCGGCTGTTTTGCCTTTCGCGTGATGTACACAACATGTGAAAAATTCAACCCGAAAACGATAATTTGTACTCTAGAGTACACGTAATGGTGAAATTTCGTCCCGATATCGGAAAATTACCCCGGCCCGCCGAAACACCTTGATTGACTCGTCCGATAAGTGATTCGTCGTGTTTTCCATCCTCGAACCGTGTAATTTCACTGGCAAAGTTGGCAAAACTACGTGAGAGGGGTTACATTCGCGGAGAGTGTAAAGCTGCAGGGGGGAGGCTAGAGTATCCCCCGGAATTTAAACTTGTTAAGTGGTGAAACGTCACAAATAATCGTTTTTTTGGAATTTTTTCCAAACCTGATTTTTAATTCGTTGCCTATTCAGCGAAATTCTAGTATTTCCATAAACGGCGACCTTTGGCGAGAACTTTTAATGGGGGACATTTAATCGAGAATTAGTTACGATCATACGCATTAAAGTGCACACAATTAATGTGGCGCGTTAAATTGTCTGTAAACAGAGAAGCCGAAGAGTAAAGGGAGGCAAATACCAAATGTATAACCTTCATCCTACATTTACAATGTGGCGTGTTGCGAACAATATATCGATATTATTTCCATTTTCGAAAACGTGTGCTCGTGATCGTACATACCACGTGTTTGAATTTTCATGAATCGTCGATGAAATATTTCTAAGTAGGTGTTATGTTTTCTCTTCTCTTATACGTATTCCGTGTATTTCAATTGGAATCGCTATAACTCTTTGGTAATCTCGAAATGGAAATTTCCTATTTTCGGTTTAAATTCAAAAAGTGGTTACCACAAACAGGTTTTTTGAGTTGAGATTTTTGCCAAGTTTGTGCGTTGGAGTTGTGGATGTGAGACCATCTGAAATAAGATGTTAACTTCCTTCCAATACAATATAGTACAAACTAATTCTACTTTTTAAATACAAATTCGATTTGAATAAGAAAGTGGGGACGAGAAAGAAGGGGTGATCCCAGATAAGGGTTTCTGAGTACATTCTCGAGCAAGAAAAACGCAAAAAAGTCGGCAAAAAATAAGTAAAACTTCAATCATCAATATAAAAGTAGATTATGCTCAAAAAATGCATAAAATGATCAATTTTGATCGTGTTTTTCTGACTTAGTAACTAAACGCAGGGTAGAGGAGGCTGCAGAAAACTTCACATTCGAAAGTTTTTGAGTAGATGAATATAAATTCATAGAGTAATTGGAGGTAATCTATAATTTGATTAATTTAAATTTGAGAAAGAGAAGATTTTAACATACGATTAAAAAAAAACTAAATCAAATCAACTAAAAAAGAAAACGCATTGATTATTCTAAGCGAAGCGGTTATAGCTGGTTTTGGTTTTGCTTGAATAATCAAGGTCAATCTAGGAACGCGATGAAATTCTATCTGTGAGTGTAAAAATGTCAAGTTATTCTATGCGAACCCGTTAAAAACCGATTTTTTGTGTGATCCGTCAAGGTCATTCTAGGAACGTGACGAGATCCCTTTTGTGAGTGTGACACCGTCAAGGTCATTCTAAGCGAATCCGATAAAAAACCGGTTTTTTGTATGATATGTGTCAAGGTTATTCTAGCAATGTGACGAAATCTCTTTTGTGAGCGTGAAAATGTCAAGGACCTTCTATGCGAATCCAATGAAAACCTGGTTTTTTGAAAATTTGAAATCATTGTTCTGAAACTCGGAAGTTGAAAATTTCAACGACAAGGTGATCATAAAAGGAGATGAAACAGCCTGTCCAGTTGGGTTTTTGATCGAGAATAAAAGAGAAAGATTTACTATTTTGATATGTCAGTTGACAGATCCACCTTTTTTGGTCACAGTTTTAAAATTTACCGACGTTTTCAGCGGAGTATCTAAGTTGTTTTTCAAGGTGAAGAGGGGAGGGAAGAACGGGGTACAATTTTGGAAAAAATTGATAAAAATCTAAAAAATTATAGATTTTTACAAGAAAATTAGATTTTCTATTTTTTTAGACTTTTTCAAATTTTCAACATATTGTTCTTAAAAGAAACTAATTTAAATACCCCCTCAAGAAAAATCCGGACACCTGTAGTATTGACCTTCTTGAAATTTCGGTGACAAAAAATGAAAGCTTATAATTTATAAATTACCGTTAAAAATGACGAAAATTTTTACATGATATTTTGTTATTGTTTCACCAAATAATATGTCTCCTTGGCTCCTTGGGAAGTAAACAAGTACATAATAAATTATGGGAAATCTGGGAATTGAATTATTTTGATTTTGTTTCGAGGGTGATTCATCGTGTAATTACTTGTAATTTACATCGTTAAAGTGTAATATTACATGTAGTAAAAATTAAGAAAATTCTGAAACGTTGTGATGGAATTCAGTAATCTCCTATCGCTCTCTATAGTTTGTCTTTAAAACTAAAACACTATGTCGCTATAGTAATTTTTGAAATATGCTCTATTGAGTCTTTGAAATACGTATCTTCACTTATGCGAATCATGAAACCGATGTCTAATTATTGTGATATATTCTTCCTCCGAGATACAACAGATCATTACGTTGATATTCATTTTACGAAGACTCGATGCGTACAATACCTTGAAATGTCGATGAAAATGATCTCCCATTAGGTGAAAAAAAAAACACGATATTAATGTTTCGAAAAAAACATCTCGTATCTATTATCTCTTAATGATTAAGAAACGAATATTTTCGCGTATTGTCGAAAATAACCTAATTTTAAATATTTCTCCGACAACGGGAACTAAATATTGACGAAATAGTGTTTCAGGAAATAACGATAGGATTTTTTCGATTTCACTTTTTTTTGCTTCGCTTATTCACGAAGCTGATATAATAAACGACCTTGAGTAATTTCACATATCTAGGTCGAGCCCCGATACGTTAACCGGTGGTCGTATGAAAATCGAAAATGAAGCTGGCAATTACACCCACATATTGTAATCGAGAATCCCTCATAATGGCCTCGATTTGTTCGACTTGGCAGGCAAATTCGACTAATTTTATCGATAACGTTTTACTCATTGTCGTAAAAAAATTTACGCTAGCTTACCACGTATGATAGATATTACAACTATATCGTGTCTTCGCAGCTGATATACGTACACTGCATGTACATGTACACTGTGTAGCGCACACGTACACGTAGATATGGTAATACGAGCAACGACGCGGAATTTCTAAAAGTATTTAATTTCATCGTATACACCCGAGATCCTTGGTAATTACTGCGATGTTTGAAAAATGCGAATAAACAAATACCGAGCGTAGGTATTTTTAAATAATTACATATTACGTCATGTCGAGCGCCTAGAACACGAGCTTTAATATTCGCCTTTTCGCTAAAGGCCGTCGAAATTATTGAAAATTCCGAACGAATTCAATATTCGATGGTCGATTTCGGGAAAAACGGCCAATTATATGGCATCAATTTCACAGATAGACCTTTGTGATTATAATATTAATGGGGTTTTTTGCTCGATGTAATATTGTGTTACCGTTGTGAAGGTCCATTAGTCATTATCGCGTCAATTAATCGTCTATAATGAATGTATTTGGTAATTTCTTCAACGCGAGGTTTTTTAACTGGAGGCAATATAATCTAAAATTAGAGCGAATTTTTTTAACGAGCAAGGAAAACTTGGTAGTGGAAATTTGTGAATTTTGTTATAGCGAAACTTCGCCGGTAACACTGATTCCGAGTTGACGTAATTGTTTTAGGTGTATCATTGTAACGAAAATTTATTAGATGTATAAACCGGTTTAACTTCCTTGTGATCGTTGATGTTTTACTAAACGTGACTCGTATTGCCTCTGTGTTCGAATGGACCAGTGTATACTCTTGACTCAAATGCACAAAAAATCGAAATATGAAGCTTCGTGATTTAAAATTTATCCAAAAATTGTTATTCCTTCATTTTACAATTTCAATTCAACATTCAAGTTTTCGTGCTAAAAATGCGTCTCGCTGTTCGATAATAAATCATGAATTTAAATTACCTACGTTGCTTTATTTGATAATTTTTAATTAAATTCATATCTTATCTTTATTTATGGTTGATTTCGTGTGTAAATTTAAAAAAAACTTGCGATTAAAGTCGAAAAATATTTGCATCTTTTGTATAACTCCCAAAATATGCGGTGAGATGTTATTCAACCATTCATTCGTATGATATTTCACGCTGATGATTTTTCAAACAATTTTCGGATTTTATTGATTATTTTGAACGAAGAAAATATAATTGATATTTTTATTGTTGTGCGAATAATCAAGGTCACTCAAGAAACGCTATGAAATTCTATCTGTGAGTGTGAAAATGTCAGGTTATTCTATGCAAACTGAATAACAACCGGTTTTTTGTGCGATCTGTCAAGGTCATTCTAGGAACGCGACGAAATCCCTTTTGTGAGTGTGACACCGTCAAGGTTATTCTAAGCGAACCCGATAAAAAACCGGTTTTTTGTATGATATGTGTCAAGGTTATTCTAGGAATGTGACGAAATATTCTTTGTGAGAGTGAAAATGTTGGGGTTATTCTACGCGAATTCGGTAAAACCCTGATTTTTTTGTGTGATTTATCAAGGTCGTATTTGACAGCAGCGCACAATTTTTGAACTTTACTTTATTTGGGCTATTTATACTACACCTAAACGCCGGTTTTATAGTTTTGTAGAGGGAGAACAGACTTGGAT
Source organism: Maconellicoccus hirsutus (assembly GCA_003261595.1). Classification (NCBI taxonomy): domain Eukaryota; kingdom Metazoa; phylum Arthropoda; class Insecta; order Hemiptera; family Pseudococcidae; genus Maconellicoccus; species Maconellicoccus hirsutus. The sequence goes on from QBDW01005042.1 coordinate 49,605, forward strand.
GATAATCTCCCCTCCAGATGATTTTATCCAGTTGGATTTTCAACAATTTCATAATCAGTAATTAAAAAAGGAAAATTATCTCCAAAAATTATGAAAATTGTTTAAAATGGACAATTTTCATGTTTTCCTTTCATTTTTAATTTTTTTGAAAATTGAGATTTCGTTTGTAATTAAAAAAGGAAAATTATCTCCAAAAATTATGAAAATTGTTTAAAATGGACAATTTTCATGTTTTTCTTTCATTTTTAATTTTTTTGAAAATTGAGATTTCGTTTTATAGTAAAAATCATAAATTCTCTTTGCTTCCCTTCCCACCCTTCTTTTCTCAAAAAATCTCGACAACGATAGTATTCACTTTTTTTGAATTTTGGTGTCAATTAAGTTACAAATTCATCGAATTGGGAAATTATTTGGAAATTTGGGAATATTTTTACGAGCATTTTCATTACGTTGGCTTTCTCCTCCGCGAAAAGAATTGTTTCGGTGCATCGCTAATTTGGAAGACTTGTCGTTTTCAAATTAACATATCGTGATCAACGAGCGTTACTTTCAATCAATGAGACTATTAAAAGCGTAAAAAAGACTCCGATGCTCGAAGGGAAACGAATAATTACGAATCGCGGTACGCGTAAATTATCGCATGTGGAATGGATTTTAATTTACGGCGACGTCTTTTGTTAAATCCGTCGACTGTTTATAACTGGATTTACACGGTGCACGTATGCTTGTCAATATTAATGAATAAAGCTCATTAGCAAAGGGAGTATTGGTTTCTTTTGACGAATCTTTTAAACGTATTGATCGTTAAGTGTTACTTGAGGTGAAGCAGTTATATGGTTATTGGAGTCAACCTTGCGTTTTTTATTGGAGAAAATTGAAAAAATGAGAAGGGTTCGTTGTTAACATTTTTTGAGGGAAATTTTTTTTTAAATGAGGGTTCATCGTGTGCTTTTTTCTTTTGAAAAAATTGAAGAGAAATGAAAGGGGTTCATTCTTTGCATTTTGTGTAGAAAATTTTTAAAAAATTAGAGGAGTTCATCCCGTGTTTTTTTTTGTCGAGAAAACTGAATAAAATGAGAGGATCTCGTAAGGATGTAAATATTACAAAAGCCCGTCGAAAGCGATATTTAAAGGTCGATGAAATCGAACGTAAAAACGCAAATTTTTTTATCGACCTATATAAACGTATCTCATTTTAGGCCTTTTGTCAAGTTGAACATTCGCAAAACGCGGCAGCAGGCTGGTGTGTTGATGACATGTGCGAAAGTTGCGTGTAGCTTTTAAAGGCGAGCTATAAGGAAAAAGCTCGTCGCGAGTTGCCCGTCTGATGGACGCCACAAAGAAACGGAGCCGGGCCGATCTAAATTGCGATTCGCTCCAGTTCGGTACTCGGAGCGTGTAACAGTTTGGCTGCGAGTTTTGGCGGCTGTGCTCTCTGCGGCGTGTCGTTGATCGTTGCCGAAAAATTATGTTGACCGGTGGCCAGGGCCGTGAACTCGCGAGATGTTTTTTATTGCGTTAGATGGTTCGTGGCGTTGCGCAGGGAATATCAGTCGTGTCCTGTTGGCTGCACTGGCGGGACCGGCTGTAGGCGAGTTATTTTCAATTCCTGCGTGTGCGATGATTTTTTTTTCCATTTATTGAGATGTCTCGAAGTCTTAGTAGTGAAGTGACATAAATTTCTATGCGCGAATGGTGTATGTGGCGGTTTGATTGTGTTTGTGTGTTGTTTCGGCGTGGTGTTTTGTGATATTTTTTCAAACTTTTACGATGGATGACGAAGGTAAATATCGCGAGTTGAAGCTCGTCGAGTCTTATCGTAATAACGTTTTTAAACCATGAAAGTTTCAAAATTATGATAATTTTTTTTCGTTTTTGGTAAAAATACCCAAACTGGTTTGTCACGTTTGTGTCGGTGTAAGGATCTCGGATGCGACTTTTTGATTTGTGAATTTTCAATCTGCTCGGAGTCATTGAGGTATTTTTTCTATCGACGATGCGATTTAGATTTTGGTTCGTTTCCAATTACAACGAAATTGGCGATGATGTCGGAAATCAAAGTTGTTGATCGAAGTAAACGTTGAGATATTTGAGCCAATTTGGAGTATTCGTCGAGAGACAATTTTTGTGAAGTTTACACGAAAAGGGAAGAGGTTAGGAGGGGAGAATTTTGAAAAAATCTTCGTTTCTTTGAAACTAGATGAACATGAGATGATGAGGATTGCTTAGAAGTGATTTTTAAGGAAACTAGACCCTATCTTAGTGGCCTCAGAGTTTTCTTTTCGTAAGATCTTCAATTTTTCGCTGGTAATTGAACATAGATCGCGTCGATCTCTTATTTTTGGCCAAAATCCTCGAGATACGACTGAACCACCTACTACTCATCTCGAAATATTTGTGTTCCTTTGAAAAAATGCCCTAAACACCCTGATTAGAAAGTCTTTCAAAGCAATAACAAATTAAGGTAGCACCTTTCAGTCCTTTTTGAAAAAAATTACGGTATAAGTATTTGAAAATAGAAAATTGTTGTTTCTCTGTCAATTATGTAATTTTGCCTGAGTTTTTGAGAGAGAAAGCAGAAGGGATACTCTGTCTCAAACCCAAATTTCCTGAAAAGACTTGTAGTTTTCAAATTATTTGATACAAGCAGACTGGCAGAGTCGTCGAAAGCAAAAAGGAACATGAGGCAAATGTTCTGCCCCCCCCCACAACAACTTGTGCATGATACTTATCAACTAAACGAAATAGGGGAGAATTGTCTGCATCCGGATCCTTTCTGAATAAAACAGGGAGAAATTGCCTGCATCCGGGACCTTCAAGAAAGTCGGGTTTTGAGTGAAGTGCCCTATCGCCTCTCCCCTCTCAACGGATCTAAACATAAGCAATTTTTCTCATTTTTTTTAAGTCAATTACTCCTATGAACAAATTGAGAAAGAGAAATTATGAAGTTGTACTCAGGTGCTCCTCTTTTCCCTCATGCTCTCGACTTGATGCAACTATGTACTGTGGTTTGCTGTACAGGGAATGTTTTTTCCACTCGATGTTGATAACGAATCTCGAAAGCGATATCAGTATCTTTTAAATTGCTTATTGCAATTCGATAATCTTCTCCGAGATAATTGTTTTTGCGTGCTCGCACGATTCTCATTTTCGCTCGTTGATCGAATTGCGTCTCTTTGTACGAACTACTGGATTTTTATTGTTACCAAATGCAGCACGAATGTTTGGATGAGTTTATTTAAAAATTACCCCATCGTGGCGGACACGATAAAAAATACTAAAATTACGCCACATGACGCGATGAGTTGTATCTTCGCACAAAGAAATCCGTCAACGATCGATTACCCGAGATCACACCTGAGGTTGCGGTAGCGTTACGAATGTCATGAACTGAATACATCAATGAGTCATGATCATAATCGACGAACATTTCCATTGTGATAACTTTCGACGTGACGCTGTATGGAAACTATTAAAACGACGTCGCTTTCGGTGAAATCGCGAAAAACGTTGTTTTTCAAACAACACAAAAGAATTTCAAAGCGGTGACGTAGTGAAGTATTTTATCAGCTCGTTACAACCAACAACAAACATCTTTACTCCATTAATTACCATTCAAACGGAGGATAAAAAAGTACACAATGGTCTGTTTTCGATAATCTAGCGAGAAAGGAGGAAAACAATTCCGAATGGCGAGTCGATTTGACGCGCGGATCGCAATAGGCGTGTGAACCGGTTTAAATATTGTTTTTTTCTAGATCGATCAATAGGTTGCGTAAGATTTGTGCGAATGCGCATTGACCAGCTGAGGTTTTTTGTGGTTTGAGGTTCTTTATTCGATGTGGATGAGGTCGTGAAGAGGCGAATGGTCCGTGTGGGATACCAGGACTTGTTACCGGTTTTGTCACGACTGAGTCAGACATGCGCTCTTGGGTTTTTTAAAACTGAAAAGTATATTTTTCATCGGAATACTCGTAGGACGCGAACCGTACAGAATCACTGAATAAGAAAATTACACCGCGAAGCATTCGGATTGGCGGATTGCGCACGAGATTAGCATCTTTGTGCGTTTGTCAGCCGATGAGTGATTTGTTAAGTCGTCGAAGATGATCTTGTTCTTTGGTTGGTAATTTATGCTGTTTTTCTCGATGGAGTTTCGAGGCCATGACTTGGATTGAATGAGAGGATAATTGAGATATTTCTTGCTGACTTGAGGGTGCCTCAGATTTCTGTCGTGACTCGCAAATGAAAATTACTAACATATAATTACTTATACATCAAAACGAATTTGAATTTAAATAAAATATTGCTATCAGATATCACTTTCATCACTGTCTAAAATTTTTCGAGTATATTTTTCAATTTTTATTCTTTAAGTGACTAGTAATTATTAATTTGTATTATCAAATATTGGAAAATAAACGAGCACCACTTGTCTTGATGAACGACATGTCGCAAAATTAAAAAATACTTCAAAAAAGTATAAATTTTCAGCGAGCAATAGCGTCACTTCTTACGTTGAGATTTCTCAACTTAAATTGTCTTAGGAAAGATCAGTTTTCCCCTTCTTGCTCCTTCTTTTTGGAAAAAAGGTGTAAAATGGTTCTCAACAATTTTATTTACCTCAATTTAAACTGCAATCAGTGTTTTCAACCGGAATTAGTGCAGAATTCTCTGAAAAATGAACTAAGGTAATGTTCAGCTTTTTCCCTTTTTGGTTCTATCCCCCTCCCCTTTCCTTTAAAAAGTATTCTTGAAAAAATTACATAAAAATTGTTCCTTTTTTAGTAAATGATTGGCAATTTTTTATGCATTGGCAGCACTGTCAGAATATATGACGTCATATATATTATTTTAAAATTTAGCTCCTACTCGACAATGCCCTTTTTGCCTATCTCAAGACTTCGATGCACAGCGCCTAGTATTGAAATGCTCGAACTTCTCGATGGAACGAAATTTTTGTGAACTTCAAGACTTGACAGACCTACCAAAACTAGCAAGCTTTTTAAAATTAAGTAATTTGTATAAAATAATTTAAAGATCTTTGTGAGTATAATGGGCGAAATAGTCACTTTTGGCTGAAGCCCTCTTCTCAAATAAATAAATAAATAAATAAGCACATAATGCGTCATCTTATAGAAATTGAAAGCTAGTGACGATTTGCATTTTTTGTAATCCGAGTCAAAGGCTAGATAACCATTGCAATCCACTTATTTTGAAAAAACCTTCAGAAAATAAAAATGGAAAAATTTTAAATATTTTAGAAAATTTATTCCAGTACTCTCATCGTATTACGCGACGATAAAATACTCACGCTAATATATTGAGGCTGTCAGACTAGTTTATCTCGTGTTTCTCATCCCACGTAAAACCAAGTTGAACGTACAAATTACCTCGAATTCTCGAGAACTAAACTATGGGGCAAAAAAAAGTAGAAGGCCATCGTGGCAGACGCGCTCAACCCAGCTAATATTTTCGCAGCGACTTGGAGACGCATAATATGCTCTATATTTACATTTTTTTTCTTGTACTCGCTCACAATCGCGTCAGTGAAGAAATTAGGTTAAGCGCGGAATTAAAACGTATGAGTTAGTACACGACCACACACTGACGACAGAAACGTGTGTGAATACTAATCTAACCGCGATTACGGTTTTGTGTTTATCGTCACATGTACTTTATACATGTACGCGTAATTGGATTAATATGTCTTGTACATTACATATACATTTATAAGTGTATTAAGTAGCTAGCTACCCCGACAATGGGCTAGAATCGCAAGAAACCCCACTTAATTTGCGTTTGCGATGAGCTGATCGATGGAGTATTCGTTTCGCTGCGGTAAAAGATTCACGATTTTTTAACTCGCGTCGTAATTAACGCCCATTCGATAATCATGTGCAAGGAAATATCAAAATGTATGCACGTGTTGTCGGCCATCGAAGTGGTACTATTTTTAGACTTTGGTGACGTAGCTACGTGCGTCGATTTTTTACTCGAATAGTGTTTTAAATTACTCTCAACGTGGGTGTTTTCTTATTTGTGGTATTCACATTCAAGTACCCACTTTACCTTAGGAATCCCCGCCCAAAATATCCTATAAGTTGGGGGCCTTCATAAAAGGTTCCGTGTCCCTTGTTGATTCGACGAAGCACCGTTTTTTAGGGAAGGGGGCGGCTTGGGAACATATTGAAGCGAAATTTGAAAAAAGAAGGCCGACGGTTTATCCAAAAGGCAGCTGTTTTAATTGATAGCTGAGGGACATTAAGTTATGTGGTTTTTAGGGAGGGAGACTTATAATGACCAAAAATGATCCATATAAAATTAAAAACATTGAGAAATCTCCCATATTTGCTCAATAGATTGTCTAATCTGGGAGATTTTTCAAGGTTTAGTCTGTAAGTCGAGATAAAATTGGTTTCTGAAAAAATTCATGATAAGTGAAAATGTTTCAAATTTAATAAGGGACATTTTTAGTCATTTTCAATTTTTTTCAAAGTCTGTTACATCTCAAGTTACAGACGAAAAATTGAAAAATCTCCCAGATTTGCCAGTTTTTTAACAAATGTGGGGTAATGTTTACTTTTTGCCCTTTTTCTCGTCAACGTTGCATTCTATGTGAATTACGTTGATAACTCAATATATTGGAAATTTCACGAGGAATACTTTTAGTCATTATGAATTTTTTCGTAAACCCACTTTTCACTCCTTGAAATCCACATTACGAAACGTCGCTCAGCTATCAATCAAAATAGTCGCCATTTTGTATGAATCCTCGATTTAATTTTTTTAAATTTCACTTTAACATGTTCCCTCGGACTACCTCTTTGAAAATACGTATCCTGTCAAATGGGAACTCTTCTATTGCCCCCCCCCCTTGAAAAATATCCAAAAATCCACATTCAACCGATACCAAACCCCTAAAAACCTAGACGTCCGCTATTAACTCGTTTAGCATACAAGTGTCGTAAAGCCGGCAACAAAAACTCGACACGCGAAACGTTTTAATTCTGGCCAAAGAACAAAGTATCCGAATTAATTAAAGTACCGTTCATTAACGTCGTTTCGACGCTACACACATAAAAGTTTTCTATGTAAGCAAAAAAAAAAAAATAGAAAAAATACAAGGACACTCGAGCAATGACGAAACACCGAGAAGTTACGTCGACTGTATATTTTGTACTTTTCGAATGGCTAATTCGATGACAGGTAGTTTAGATTGGAGAGGGGGCGTAAACCAGGTAAATTAGGAATTCGCGCGGTAATTGAATTTGATAACGATGCGGACGGCGCAGGACGCACGCGTATATTTGGAATTATGTAAGGTCACGTGGCCGCTAGAGAGATGTCGAAGCTTCCATCGGTGACCTTGATAAGCGCGACAGTTTGATTAATTACGAGTGTATTTTCCTTATTGTTATCCAGGTGGAGATACCATTTTGAACATGAACGATCACGCGTTTACGCAGATGCAAGGCGACTTGGACCAGCAACGGTTGCTAGGGGATAGACCACAGTTTCCCTCCATCGTCGATCAGATTTTGGCCAAAGAGGTGCACGACAAGGAAAGGTAAGCTTTGTTTACAACTTGATCGTCGTATGATAGCGATATTGAGAAATAATTGAAAATAACTAAATAAGTGATTGTGGTGTGAGTGAAATCATCGTCGACTCGAGTGTCTGGCTTGTTGAAAATTTGACAAGTTTCTCATACTTCGCAGTCGAATGTACCGAGCGGTTGTGTTAATATTGAATATTTTTACCGATAACATCAATCTTCGTTTGTCCCATCTTGTTTGTGATTCATACCTCGAAATTGTTACTTTTTTTCCAATTTCATTTGCTCTTGGATCAACTTTAAAATTGTAATTATTGGTGAATGAAAAATTGATGTTTTTGAGGAAATTATCGTGATTTCGTTTTTACGTCAACAAAAAGCTATCGTGGATTTCCTTTTTTTTTATTTATTCTAATTACTTACGCGATTCTAAATTTTAATAAATGAGCAATTTCTCAAAGAAAAATTTAATTTTCGAAAAACAAAAATTTACATTTAAAAAAAATATATATATTAAGTCACTTTATGTTATACATATAACCTTGTGACGTTAAGTACCAAATAAAAAAAAAATAAAATAAAAAAAAAAATAAATAATCGGCATAAAAATTGAAAACTTATTATAAAATGTGCAAAAATCGAAAAAAAATCGTTCAAAAAATACAAATACTCGTTTGTAAATAAAAAACAGAAATGTGCAAAAAATGAAATCAATTCAAAATTACACAAGTAATTGGCTAATATGCAAAAGATTGAAAAAAAACTCATAAATGAAAAAAAGTGGTTTAAATGAACAATAATTGAGAAAAATTCAAAAGTGTTAATAAAATTTTGAATCGGAGAATAATATAACTTATAGTCAAAAATTCAAATGAAATTTCGTTAAAAATTATGCACAAAAATGATAATTAAAAAATATCAAGGAACAATGATAAAAATTTATCCAGTGCTCAAATTAAATTTGCAAAAATCTTGCAATAAATTTCTATATAAATTGAAAAATATTCAAAAAATATCAACATAAATTAAACGAAATTTGAAAATGACGAAAAATTGAAACTGGAAAAAATTGCATTTTTGAAGTTGTCTTGAAATAAATATCAAACATAAATGTTATAAATTATAAAATTCCAAATATTAAAATTTTTTAAATATTTAAATATGTAATTGATGTGGTAGTACATGTTTTTGTTGTAAAAATGTGACGATAAAAATTGAGAAATTAAGAAAAAATATGCACATTGGCAAATATTTCCATAATAATTATGGAAATATATATAAAAATACGTACATATGTAAAAATTGTGATAATTTAGAATTTCTTAGAATAATTATCGCATTTATTTACGTACACAAATTCCCCAAAATATTTTCACCAATTCTTAATTTCCTGGGGCGAGTGGTAGGGTGTGGGGGGTGTAAAACTTTTATAAATCATGAATATCTTTTTATTTGAAAACAATATGTTGTTATGTTAAATGCTCATTTTCCCTTATCTCGAGGCCGATTTTCCGAGTAAGTTGAGTTTACCTAAACCCTTTTCACCTCTCTCCCTTTTATCTGCAATTTTGACACAAATATAAAATTTCCATCGTTTTATGACCAATTTTCGAATTTCGACTTCATGTAGTGAGAAACACAATTCACACGTTATATTATCTCTCAATCTCTATTTCTTTAAAATATTTCCATAAAATCAACGCACGTCGAATTCCTGCCAAGATAATTTTCGGGTCCATTGTTTCGACGATACCCAATAACGGCGAACCGTACCTGAGATGAGATTGTTATTCATTTTCTGTCTATACGAAGTACGAACACAAATTGCGCCTCGTCGAGTGGCTGTATATTCCGGGTTCTATAATTTTATCTACGTTATAGAGAGCAACTATAAATTGAATTCGATTTTATCTCGGCTTCGTCGGGTAATACGATAGAAAATTAATTTCTTATCATTAGTCATCTACTGGTCGAGATTATTTTTATCTCGTTAAATATAACAAAACGTAGATTTCGCTGTTAACACGCAAAACGCAATTATGGACTTTGCGTGGATTAATTTACATTTAGGATATTTTATGTGAAAAAAAATATTTACGGTGAAAGTAGGTCGTATTTGCATTTAAATATTTATCATCTCGATGCCGGTTTTAACGTGTTTATGTTTTGCTGCGAATTCTTCGAAGATACGTCATGTATGTGTGATAGTGTTCTAGGACTGGAGTTAATTTGTGTTTTTTTCGGATTTATAGTCAGTAAGGTGAAGATTTCAAAAAAATATCTCAACTTGTCGTTTGACTGCACCGACCTTAGCATCTGAGTACGAAAATCGAAAATTAATTTTAATTTTTGTCACGTAGTTATTTCTGTTGCAAACAAATGTAAAATATTTCTATTTTGCGTAATCGTTTCGACGTCTAAATCACAAATTTACGAGCAATACTCACTAAAGCATTTAGTGATTACAGCGGCAACGTGGGGCTAAATCATTGGCGCGAGTATTCCCAAAATTGGCGCTTTATTTCGTTGACTTGTGAATGAGAACCTGACCTATGTTAACTATACATAGCACGATATCTATAGAAAAGTGTTAAAATGTACTCGAGCATGGTTTCATTCAAAGTTTATAGAGCGCGTTGGCTATTCGAGGTGGAAAATTCACGTTTGGAAATATTTTCTCGAATGTTTTCCTATGGATGTAATACTAGGTCAAGAGGAGACAAATGAAAATACCGAAAAGGTATCATTTTAGTGTTATAATTTATTGTGGCATTTTGCGTAAGTGTCGTTTTCAACGATGATATAGTTTAAATCTTATTTAAGGGAATTTTTCGCGGTTAAATTGAAAAAAATATTAAATTTCGATTTTCAAATTACATGAACTCTTCGTTGCAATCGTCGCTGATAGTATTTTGGAGTCTGTAAGAAATGTCATAGTTGGTACTTGGTGCGATGGTGTTAGGACGCCCCCTAAAGAAATACGTTTCTTTGATCTGATAATAGCAACGTTTTTTTCATAGCTCGCGTTAGTATAGATTTAGCTCCCTGTAAAAATAAAACGACTCGTTCGCTATTCAATATCTCGTATTTTTTAAGCGTCCGAGGTATAAATTTCGCAATAAATTTTCCCCCTTTTGTTAGATAGTGTATTTTTATTTTTTTATACTCGATAATTCATCGTTTTATGATTTTTTTATAGGTGTAATCCTTTATCACACCTTTTGACTGAAATTCCATTTTTTTTTTTCGTAATCAAAAATGGAAAATTTTAATACAAAAGTACGTCTTCTTTTCCGGAATTAATAAAAAGTCAAGTGGGAGGAAGAGTATTTTTTAAAAGGCGCACCTGCGTGACCAACCATTGTGCTCGTAAAATATTGACCCCTTGGATCAATTTGAGTAAGCTGTAAAGTCGCAAAAATAGCTGGAAATTGTTATTATACGACGAAACTTTGAAAGGCTTTTTTGTTGGTCAACTTTCTAATTTCATGAGAAGAATTTTGTGTTTTTGATTTTACTCGTGTGCATGGTTTGAGATTTTTATGGTGTTGGCGGAATATGAAATATCGTTTAGTTGCTGATTTAGCGAATTTTCAACCGAATTATTTGAAGTTTTGGTCATAGAAGAGGAGACTCTGCCTAAATAAGTTATATTTTTTCAGATTTTTCAATCAAGTTTTCAATCGAGGCCTACTACCCCTCTCCCTCTTTCGAAAAAAAATCGATAACGAAAAAAAATTGTCATGTATCGATACAATATGCATTTTTAATCCGAAAATCAGAATTCTTGGTGCCTGAACGCATACACGTACTGAAATCTCCTCAAACCCATTTTTAGACGTCATTTTTAAGGCTACTATCGACGGATAATTTTTTTTTCGTTAAAACATTTTTTTAACATGTTTAAGAAGTGAAGAAGAAAAAATTTCGTATGCAATGCTTCGAAAAAATTGACAGTTTTCGCGTAAAAAAATATCAAAGAATCGCGAACGTACGCCCGTCAAGTCGAAACGGGCCGCCGCGCAGTAGCGGAAGACGCACGCTTACGCGTCACAACCGCATTCGCTCGAGAACGGACGTTCGTATTTCCACTAGTACACGGTGGCCGGTGTCAACTTCGCGGATAATTTTTTTTTTTTTCGTGAAAACATTTCAACGTGTTTAGAAGGCGAATAAGGAGAAAAAATTACGTATGTAATGTACCGAAAAAATCGATAGTTTTCGCGTGAAAAAATATTTAAAAATCGCGAACGTACGCCCGTCGAGTTGATACCGGCCACCGTGCACTAGCGGAAAATGCACGCTTTCACGTCACATTCGCGTTAGCTCGTAACAACGGACGGTCATACTTTCCGCTGGTACGCGGTGGTCGGTGTCAACTTGACGGGCGTACGTTCGCGACTTTTTTGAATTTTTTACGCGATGTCGATTTCTTCGATGCATTGCATGTGAAGTTTTTTCGTTCAATTGATTTTTTAAACATGTTTAGGAATGTTTCAGCGAAAATAAATTTATCCTTCGAGTTAGTCCTGAAAACGGCGCCTGAAAGTGGTTTTTGATGGTTCTTAGCATGTGCTCAGGCTACAAAAATTTTGATTTTCGATTTATTTTTTTTTTGCTTTCAACTCTTTTGAGGGGTTGAAGTGATTAAAAAAATCTGAAAAAAATACCCGTCATTTAGGCAGATAACCCCCTCCTAAGACCAAGATTTCAGTTATTTGATAGAAAATTAACCGAAGCAAAGCTACACTTTTGGGGGTTCGCACCTCCTCCTGATACGATCGGAAGATGGAGATGATTTTCATTTTTTTTCAATTTTCAATTGTACGTGAACTTGGTTTTGGATTATAATTTCAAAGGGGGAAAAAATACGTCGATAATAAAACTCGAAACGGCCATCAAGGCATCAAATCACGGAATACGACTCGATATTACGTCGTAAAACACACGACGCCACCTAAATCGACTATCGTGCCTGAAATAGTAAAAAAAAACTAAGACCCACCTAGCTTCGTCGACGTTTCGTTGGTAATATCGATGAATTCATCTCGAATAAAACGTTCAATTAGATTAGACGAGCTTTCGTCCTAATGTTTAAAGCTTTTAGCGTAAACGACGTGCGCTAATTGATTGATAATTGACGATTAAACACGAGGGTTCTTGCTTTCATATCGTTAAAATTGAATTGATTTCTGATGTGGGCGAGGTATGGTTTCTTAAATCGCCAAATGTTATCGATTACTCATTGAAAAGCTTTCGTGAGTTCGCAAATTCGCTGTGCGTAATGTGACGCGTCGCAAGGACACGATAGACGTGACTTTATGTGTTTATGACGTCATACACCAACAGTGATTTAATTCCACAAGTGAAATTTTTTCTATATAAAAGTTCACGTTTCATAATCGAAATTACGTCTATGGATAGGTCAATATGGTTTACATTTCGTGACGGATTTAATATGTTTTTCTGGATTTTTTTTTCATAGGGAAACCGATCGATATTTTTGTCGAGTGTTATTTTACCTTAAAATGTCACATCGAGATTTTTTTTTTTTGGTATTTTGACAAAGTACGAATTTTAATTTATTAATGTTACGATAAATCGTCGATGGTTGGAAGTTTCGCCCGAAATGGTCGAACGCTCACGACAGGGTGATTTCTTCGAAGTACGTTCTCCTCCGATGGATAAGTACATATTTACTTATAATCGACGGCGAACGCGTAGAATTTTGAATTATTAAACGGATTTGTTCGATTGGTATTTTTTGTGGCCGGTCGAGCTCCTTAGGTCGCGACGACGCAACTCTATCAACGTTTCGATTCGTGTTCGATAATTTGCATATGCAAACGATTGCAGGTGTATTTCTTATTATCGTCTTTCGTCGTTATCTTTGATATTGTGAGAGGAGAATATTACGTAGTTGATTAAAAATGAATCACGATATCACGTTATTTCGTAGAAAACTACAGCGAATGGTTTAAGTCTTGAAATTACAGTATGTTGCGTAATTACGAGCTCGCGATGTGTAAATATATGCATCCTGTTTGCCATAGAATTGCGACTCCAATTTTTATTTTTTCAAATCATAGAGAGGATAGAAAAATCGTAAAGTGTTTCAACGAAGGCACGTGGTCGGATATGTATTATTAGTACGCGAAATGTAGAATACGATAGGAAATGACGAGTTATTTTTATGGCGAATTATTGACGCTGTGGCGAGAGAAGGTGGTGTAACTCGATTGCGCAGCGCTGTAAATTGATATTGGTTCCAATTAGTGCGCGCTTAATGCGCCGCAGATTATTTGCTTGACGTATGTCACGCGACGTTGGTACCGAATTACAACGTTGTGATTTTCCGTTCGATGTGCAAGAAAAAAGAACCGTAATGAAGCTATGGAAAGCGACGGTGTTCGTATCAAAGCTAACGAGGCAGTATTGGAATTCTTTGGTCTTGCGATGGAATATCGAATGTTGCCGACTGTCTTTGGAAATTCATAAAGGTAGTTAAAATCGGGTGAAAAGTTGAAGGTTTGAGTTCATTGGTGTCTTAGATTTCGAACGGTAGCATAACGAAGCTTCCAGTGTTGATGTCCGATTTGGATGATCGTTGGATTTTTGAAAAAAAAAACATCAAATATTATAAAAACCAAATTTTTAGCCGATGAGATGATTTTTTGATTTTTAGTGGGTTTTTAAAGTCTTAAAAATATCTGTTTTTTTGGAAAATTAAACACTGCGTAATACGATTGTTACCAAGAACCTGAAAAAAATTTATTCGCTGAATATTTATTGGAGAAATTATAGAAAGTCGCAGAAATCAACAATTCAAGTCTCTTAGTTCATTTTTAAAATTTTGATTGAATTTTTAATAAATTTTGATTTTTTAACAAAAATTAACTTCAGTTGTTGGAATTTCTCTTTAAAGTTTTTTTTTCGGTAGCGTTATTTCCAGAAATCCTAGAATTTTCTAGATGGAAAATTCACCCTAGATACAGTTCCCTAATAAGCTTCATCAATATTTTTTCTTTTGATGATGCTGAGGAGAATGGTGGAGCGAGGGAGTTATGTTTATTTGTATTCGTTGAAAAATAATTGCTTTTCACCCTCCACTCTCATCGTCCTTTCCCTCTCACAATTTTTTTAACTGGAAAACTGCAATTATAAAATTACTGATATTTGTTTTTTTTTCTTTCATTTTTATTTTTATTTTATTTAACTTTATTAGTTCCCCTGTTTTATTTAATTTTCTTTACTATTATTTTTATTCATTTAAAAAGCTTTAAATGACAGGAAAAGATGCCGCTCCAAACACAAATAAATATCTATTCTATTCTAAAAATTTGATTGTCTGAGCAAGGAATTGAAAAGATAACAAAAAATAATCGAAAAATAACACAAAAATGTGCATAAATCACCAAAAAATGTCCATGAAAATATTTAAAAAAGCGAAAAAATACTCAAAAAATGACAAAAAAAATTTGAATGTCTGGAAATTTAAAAAAAAGTATGAACAGAGCTATTTACAAATAAATGCATTCGAGCCTCGCTTCTTGCTACTCAAATCGTTAAACATTTTTTATGACAGTAGTGACGTCATCAACTCATTATGAAATTAGATTCATTACATCACATTGCGATGACCTAAATTGACCACGAAAAGTATCGATGTTTATTAGATTTTTCAACTTTTTATTTGAAGGAGTTTCCTGTTACTAGCATAATATCAATGATCAAATTAGTGCAGAACCCCCTCCCCCCCCTCCGTCGTCCTTTTCTCTAAATTATCGTAAACATTTTCTCCTAAGTAAATATTTAACGAAGCTATTCTTCAAATAAATACGAGATTTATTCTTCAAGTTCCTCGAAATTTTTTCTAAAAACTTATGACGTTATCAAGTTATTTGAGACGTAATCTATAAAGCTCTGAGTAGCATTTAATCGTGTAGAATTGGTAACGCGAAAAGAAAATCCATTCCAAAGCTCAAAAAAATGTTATTGGCAGCGTTTATTTGAATTTTTTTCTTTTTGATTTCCTATTCTGTAAAAGTTTCGTTTACAAATAAAAAAGTGGGTTGAGTCATATTGGAATTTTTAATAATAAATTTTATTCCTTGGTAGCATCTCCTTTTCATAACTTCCTACAAAATACTTATTCGGAGGAGGAAGTTTGTTTTTTAATTTTTATATCTCCGCAATTTTTGTTCCAAAAATTTTTTCTAGTACTTGTGAAATAATTAAAGTTTTAAAATTGTGACTTTTTAAAAGGTCCTAACAAACTTGATAAGAAAACGAATTGAGAAAAGGTACGAAGAGGGATATTTTACAAATTGGCAAACCCCCAAAATGAGATTTCAAATCGATGCTGCATTTCTAGACATTTTTCATCGTGGAAGAAACACGTATTACGATAAAATAAACACACCTGTTGCTCGATTTGTTTGTAAAACTCATCTGGGAATTTAGCGAGAGCGGTTGAAATTTCACCATCGACCTTGAAATAAACTCAAAACGTTTTTCGGTTTCGTTATAAAATTTGGGCCGTTTACGAAATAAAAGCTCGACTTTACGAGGTGTAAAGATAGTTTAGAGCATTCGCCTTGAATGAAGGTGTAAAAAGCGTCTATGAAATTCTCCCAAACTGGTATTATTGATAAGTCGCCAACCGCGTAATCCGCCATCGCCGCCACCACCTACTCGTGCAGTTTTCCATTCGATTTACCCGCGCTGTAAATTTCTCGGTAGGTGTTTGGGTACGCGAGGTTGCGTCGATGCGTAGGCGATGTGTCTAAAGTTTTCTTATGACGTCATCAAAGGCTGGTACCGGTAGAGGTTGCTTTTCGTCCGTCCTTAACTATCGGCCAAATAATGAACGAGAATTAAAGCTCGCTAATTTGGAAAAGCCAGAGGTGTATGGGGATGTGGGATGAATCGCGACGAGTTTGGTGCGGATGTTTTGATGAAAAAAATACTTATCCGTTTTGTCACCCGGTAATGCGACCGTGAGTGATTAATGGAACTGTGGATGTGTAAGTGGAGTGAATTATTTTAAGTGAGGCCTCGTACGCAATAGGGATCGAGTTTTTTTTTGACACGTAATTGCAGAGCGGAGAGTGGAGTTGCTTCTGAAAATTTGGTAGTTTTTGGAATCTGCTCAAAATGGCATAAAAACGGTTGAAATGTTGTTGCGGTAATTTAAAATCAAACGAAATTTGTTTAAGACTGCTTAAGATCGCATAAAGTTGTCCAAATTTCGTTAAAATTGATCGATATTTGGTAAAAAATTGCATGAAAACGGTTAAGATGGTCGTTAAAATTGATTAAAATTCATGCCCAAAATTGCATAAAATCGATTAAAATGTTGTTAAAATAATTCAGAATCGATAAAAATTCGTTTAAAATTGCAAAAAAACGTAAAAATGTTGCTAAAATTGTTCAATATTGTTTAATATTTGTTCGAAATTGTATAAAAACTGTTAAAAATGTTGTTGAAATACGAGAATCGATCAAAATTTGTTTAAAATTGCTCAAAATATCAAAATGTTGTTAAAAATGTTGAAAATCGACAAATATTTGTTTTATTTCAACATTTTGACGTTTTTTTACAATTTTAAACAAAATTTTAATCGATCCTGAACTATTTTAATAACATTTTAATCGATTGTATGCAATTTTGAGCAAATATTGAACAATTTCAACATTTTGACAATTTTGCGCTGTTTCAAGTAATTTTAAATAAATTTTGATCAATTTTAAACCATTTTAACAGTTTTTAGTATGAAATTTTGAATAAAATATTGAACTACTGTAAACCATTTCAACAACATTTTGACAGTTTTGTAAAATTTTAAACCATTTTAACAGTTTCTATACATATTTAATTAAATATTGAACAACCGTAAACAATTATACTAACATTTTGTTGGTTTTTTGCAATTTTATGCAATTTTTAACAAATTTTGATCAATTCTGAACTATTTTTACAACATTTCACCAGTTTTAACGCAATTTTGAGCAAATATTGAACAATTTTAGCGGTATTTTGATAATGTCACGCAATTTGAAACTATTTTAACAACATTTTAATAAATTTAATGTAATTTTGAGGAAATACCGAACAAACTTAAGCAGTTTTAACAACATTGTGATGTTTTTCAGCAATTGTTAAAAATTTTAAAGAAATTTTAGTTGGTTTTAAACTATTTTAACAACATTTCAAAGGTCTATATGCAATTTTCACCAAATATTGATCAATTGTAAACAATTGTAACAATATTTTTGCAGTTTTGTGCAATTTTAAACAAATTTTGATAGATTTTAAACTATTTTCACAAAATTTTAGCAATTTTTGTTAGATTTCAGGCAAATTTGTCATCAATTTCATCGTGTTTTTTGTGCAACTTTTATGCAATTTTGAACAAATACTGAACAAATTTTATCAATTTTAACAGCATTTTGACAGTTTTGTGTAATTTTAAGCAATTATAATAAATTTCAATTAAATTTTGACAATTTTTATGCATATTTACACCAAATTTTCATCAAATTTAAACTACTTGCATGAATTTTATTCAATTTAAAGCAGACATATTGTTCCAAGGATGGAAGATGAGTTGAACGAAGTGTTTGAAAAACAATGATAAATTGTTATCTTTGATCTGGTTTTGGGGTGGAGGTGAGCTTCAAAAAGCGTTGGGTCTAGAGCAGATGCATGCCGTAATTAAGTGTGCCCAAATTGAAATAAAAAGAAGTCAAGTGGATCGAAAACTCCATCTCTTGAGCTGTTTAACAGCCATGTTGATATTTCAGTTAGGTCGTTTTATTTAAAAAAAGAAAACGTTGAATCCGAAGTAACCATTATTCAAATGCTACAAAAGTCTCGTGGGGGAAAAACTGCGCTATTATCGCACCCCATAGACTATTCTTTTTCCCTCTTGCTGACTTCATCAAAATTCAAAAAGCTTCGTTGCCGCTTATCTATAAGGTTGATTTGGTCGAAGAAACGAGCTCTTAGGGTAGCAGCGCCTAGTTGCGAATTGGATTCTTATCAGGGGATTTTAATGTTTCGGGGGTTCACGCGGAGGTAACCAAGTGCAAAGGAGATTGTACGCTTTACCATTCGTATCGTTCGTTGACTCCGACGTCGAAAGTAATTCGCGTGTTTAACGGTTCATACATAAAGGACACTCGACGAAGAGGCGATGGCACCTTGGAAGATATTGGCGTTAAACTCGGCGTAAATGTAATTACGGGGCGCGATGCTATTCGGACACGATTTCCGTGTTTATTGGCAATAAAAACCGACGAGCTGCTAATTTCGATAATGCCAGTGGCAAACGCGTGCAAGTGGTTTAATTTTTAACACATGTGCTGTGTGCTGCACGAAATTGCGATGCACGTGCGTCACCGCGACGATGAATGGTCGCGAAATGACGACGCCGATATTGGCTTTCCGCTGAGGAAAACTCGTTCGGTTGATTTAGGCGGTATCAGCGTGTAATCGAATTACAAGTCGTAATTTCCCGACAGCTCGTCTTTCCAGAGACGAACTCGTTTTGAAGTTCATTCGAACGAGAAATTTGGTTTCTTGAGTCCTCTGTGGGTCGTAGCCCAGCCTTGGAGCGGCTTGTTTACGTAGCCGTCGGCGAATTATCGCCCGGTCGTCTGAATTTTCGTATTAGTTTTTCCCTTACGCCTTTTCCTCGCCGCGGTCCGCCTTCGGTTTTCCTGCGCCATCGCGCCCGCCCTGCTCAGCGTCGAAAGCGTGCGTCTTAGTTACCAAGTGGCGTTGACTGTTCCGTTTTCACTTTTCGCTATATATGTTATTATTGTTGATGTTGTTATGGGTATCGTACATACCGCGTTATCAACAACGGCCTCCGTACGTTTTATCATTGTGGTTACGCGGTGCGCTCGTGTAGACGTGATTCGTGCTGATCTCGGATGCGTTGCGTTTTATCGTCGTCAAGTGTAAGTGTATCGTAAAGATGACTTTTTCAGAGACCGAAGAAGAAAAGTAAGCATTTTGGGGTTTTTTGTTTATCAATTGTAGCAGAGAAATTTCGAGCTTTCTTCGATTTTTTTCTCGTTTTTGATTCTTTTCGCGGTAATAAGTGATTAACCGTGTATTTCTAGGTGTTTAATTTTTTTCACCTTTATTTCACAACATGATTTGTAATTTTCATAATTTTATAGGTCTTTTTTGCACTTTTTTATTTTTTTTTTATTTTCATCATTTTTTTTTCATCAGTGAATACCAATCCTTACATCGGCGATAGTATTTTTTCTTTTTGTAAATTTTGTTATGTCGTTTGGGAAATACCCGAATTTTTATAAAGTTGTTTTTGCGTTTTTTTCATCACGCGTAAAATCGTGCAATATTTTATAATTTTCGTATAAAAAAACCAAACTGACAGAACTTTCGAATTACAACTTTTCAATACCCAAAGTCTAATAATATCTCTTGAAATTAAAACATTCTTCATAAAAAGTAAAAAACCCATCGAATTCGAACTCTTCATCAACTTTTGCGAATTTCCTCCTTCATTATGTTAGTTCCAGATAATATAAAATTCGAAATAAGTCTATCGCGTCGTACATATTTTCGGGAACTTTTTAACGAGGCGTTTCTCGAATTTCATCTACTGCGATTTATTCGGCTCCGTTGGTAGCAGAGCATTACGCCGAGTAATCAATTTACGAGATATTATTGTAAAAGGGCGTTATGCTTCGGGGTAAAAAAATACTTCACGTATGACTCGCTGGGTAAACGGGCGAGTTGCTTGTGCCAATGACCCAGGTGATGTTATTTTCACGTTGGTGGAAAAAAGCTTAAGAAAATAACGCCTGGTGGTGTTTATGCAGCTGCATTCGTGTCGTTAATTTCAATGCTGCGATGTTTATTTAGCTGGAAATCGCGTATAACCTCGAGAATTGTTAATTTTTCCAACCATGTGCGTGTTTTTCTTTATGTATATGTAAAAAATAGCGCACGAGGTGGGAGAAATGAAGGGTGAAATTCGAAAGAGAAAAGCTTAACGGATTATGTTACTTTTATACCTTTTTTTTTCAAATGCATAGACGATTCAATGAATTTATCGTGTTACAGATACGAAAGACTTTTACGTCGAGCGAAGACCGAAGATTTGAGCGAAATATCGGGTATCGGTTGCCTATACCAAAGCGGTCACGATCGTTATGGCAGACCTGTGATAGTATTCGTTGGAAAATGGTTTCGATTCAAAGAGATAAATCTTGATAAAGTAAGTACAACGCGGGTAATATGCATGAGGGGGCAACCATCGAAAAGGTCGCGTCTCGGAGCTTTTAATCAGCTCGATTTTTGGCCTTTAGGTCATGCACGAATGTCATATTTACGAGGCAAAGGGAGCGGAGTATTTGCGAGGGTGGATAGTTTGATAAATGGCCTTTGCCAGGGTAGCGTGTCTCGCGGAAACGAAATTCGCCGTGGATAAAAAATTATACCGGGTTCATTTATTTAATGAGGTGTACTAATTTCGAATCCCCGTGCGGTTGTCAAGTTGAGGTCGAATTTTGTTACATGGAGGGATGTGCGTGGATATTGATCTGGATCGAGGCGAAGAGACATATAGAAGGTGGTACAGCTTTAACGGATGAATGTGGTAATTTTGCTGATGATATGGAAGCAAAAGCTGAGGATAAGTGGACTCCATGACACATGGAGGAATCTACTGTCATGGTAGATCATCCATCATTGTTGATCTGTCCATGTTGATATGATGAGGGATCTGTAATAATTCCAAGGAACAGGCTCTTGTGCTTAACGGACAAATTTGCTACCATGGTAGCAGATTTATTGTAATCGTGAACCGAATGCGATACAGGTGACATCTGGTGGTGAAATGTAAAAGTAAGACGAAGTGTCTTTCACTGAGAACGATACTAGCGCCCCTAACATAGGATTCCATTTTCCCTGGCAAAATTTTAGTCTAGATCCGCGCCTTGATGGGGTCCATGCTTTGTTAACAACTCCGCTACCATTTGAGATGATTTGTAGTAATTGATGTGCCTACTTTGTTGGTACGATAAGACATCTGTAACAGTTCCAATAGAAGGAAAGACCCTTGCTTCAGGAATGAATCTACTACAATTGTACATATACATATGATTGATTACAATTGACCTGACATCTTGCTTCAAAAAATCTGCAATGATTCTAGAAGCAAATGAGGTCTATGATTTGTTGGTGAATCTGCTGCCATGTCAGATAATTTATAGTAATTTATCTGCCTATTCTGTTGATGTGATGATGAGAAATCTGTAATAGTTCCAAGATCGGAAAAGATCATTGCTCGATGAATGAATCTACCACAATTGTAGATGATTCATTACAATTAATAATCGTTTTACATGCAAATAAGCTCCATGCTTTGTGGACGAGTCCGACATCATGTTCCATTTTGGTTGATTTCTTGCCACGATATAACTCTTCCAGCATTGGACTCCCTCCATTCTTGATGTGATTAGGGACTGACTGAAACTCGGAACTTGCCAGTCAATGATTGCATATTTCTACCCTTGTTCAGACACCCTCAACATATTTTCTATGACCTTGTTATTAGCACCAGGTATTCGTTTGGAATTTCTCTCTTTTCATGACGTTTACCTCCACAGGTAACGTAGCTTTTTTGGCTCAGTATGAATCTACTCCCGTTAAGAGTTAGACGTCTGTTCAGCCATCTTATCATACCTAACCCTATCAGTACCTCCGCTACGCAGTTGTAATCTTCGCAAAACCGCCCGACCCTGAAGACCTCGTAGCTGTTTATCTTAAAACATCGACGAACATTCGCCAATTCATTCACCGTAAACACTTGTCACTTCCTAGAGGCTGCGAATTGGCGATAGATTCAAAAAGCTCGCTCAGACAGTCGCTATTTATGGGTATAAAATCGCGTCAACTCGTTCATGACTCATTACCCATATAAAGTACACGTACTTGTTTCGCCATCAAGTACACACATGTCACGACGAAATTCAATTCGCCGCGGTACACGTTATCGACAAGGTGAACGACTTCGCGCCGGGGCAAAAGTATCTCACGAGAGAAAGCTCGAGGCGACGTGGAACTAAATTGGCGTCGGACGAGTGAAAAATGACTCGAACAGAAGAAACCAAAGCCACCGATTGAATTGCGTGGTGTCGTCCTGATGCAAATGTAGGTGTGTCTGCATGCGAGAAATTTTCATCGTCGCGATATTTAATGAAAAATTCACTCTCGCTTTGTAAACGCGAAAAAAGCGACTCGAGGAATTTTAACGAAGACATCGGATTTGTCGTTGCAGTTCTCCCGACCGCCACCGTACGAGTCATGAAGTCATTTTTTTTTTCAACTACGCGCCCGTTATGGCCGTAAACAAAATGCATTTTTAATGATGCAACGTTTTTCGTGGAAAAGAAACACAAAAAACAATACCCACGTTTAACGTCGACAAATGTTTTACAAATGAAAATCTATATGGAGTATGCGCTACGCCGACATTTCTTAATTACAACGAAATAATATAGAAATAAAAAATGGGACTGCGAGCCCACGCGATGATGTGTGCATTTCAAGCTAAAAACGACAACCCGCCGTACGCCGCACAAACAGGGGCGGATTTAGATTGAAAAAATGGTACAATTTTACGGCGAAGCTTTTCGCCCCCGTTTCAAAGTAATTTGATATTTTCGCCAGTACACGAGCGCATTTACGAAATTAACGCAGGTTAAACCCCGGTACAATGACGTTAGCCAATTCTCGTTAAATTAATTGGCCAACCGAATACGTTACCACCCTATGATATATTTTTTGCACACTTTTTGCCAATCTCATCGAGAAAAGAGTTTGCTATATTTGGCAGCGAGCTGATGAAATGGCTCGTGTCAACGAACTTTTTTTCGCCCCTTGAGATCGATAACGAAGATGTATGCCAATATCATCTTGAAGTAATTTTTTAGTTGTTTGATTTGAGCTAAGGTAATGATGGGGATTCCTTTGGCCTTGATCATGGTGTGATTTCATTGGACATAAAAAGGGTACATAGTGTTGACAAAGGGTCCATCAGGAACTTTCAAAACGATTACAAGCGTCCTTTCGCACGTTACTTGCTTGGATTTGAACAAGAGTTGGATTTTTGAAAAGAGCACGTTAAAAAACCCCTTAAACCGAAATTCCAGCTATTCAAATTCACTTCATGATTTTTGTCAAATTTTCAAAAACCTAAAATGTGGAAATTTTTGAGAAAAATATGAAGTAAATGAAATTGAGACTATTTCAAGGAAAAGCTCAACGAGTGAAACGTCCCAAATCCGAATTTTGCATTTTCAAATCATTCTGAAGCCTCCAGCGCAATTTCCATTTTCTCCGGGTTTTCAAAGTACTCTAGAAAACTGAACTTCTGACCTTGGACAGCTAAAAACTTGATTTCAGCTTACTTTCAATCACCTCCTCTGAATTATCTACATTCCTGGAAAATTTCTTTCGGCCCTCTTCAAAGTTACACTTCGATCATGTTAATAGAAAACAACGGAATCCCAAAAAATCGCCAAATACGCATTTCTAACACCTAGACTGAGGGTTTTCCCCTCATTTGAAACCTTTCAATTCAATTTTCACGTTTTCGAACCGTGCTGGAGCTTTCAGCTCGATTTTTAATTTCTCCAGGGTTTTCACAATTTTTCAGAAACTGTCCCGTGTAAATTTGGACAGCTAAAGATCTAATTTTCGTGCACTTTCAACTATTTCATTCAAATTAGTAACCATCTAAGTTCCCAGAGAATTCTAGCTAGCCTCCTACAAGACTATTTTCCATCAGATTTCTACATCAAATGCCAAAATAATCAATATCCATGGCAACTTTCGAAATACAGTATTTTGGAGTACAAAAATCTTTATATTTGAAATAATGCATCAAATCATCCCTAATTAAACGCCGCCAAAATTTTGGGAAATCATTGGTACATTTACATGTGGCAAAACGTGGACGCTAGATAATTCTACTTTTATACCACGAAAATCAAATTAAACCTTACGCCTTTGGTATTGAAGTTGGACAAAATTTCCATCAACCTTTTATAAAAGGTTGAATATGTATTTTCAAAGGGGACTGTAGGTATAACCAATTGCTTAAACAACTTTTGCTGCAAGAAGCACTTGACAGAGCCGGTTTTAAGGGGGGGGGGTTGTTTAAACCCCCCCTTCCCCCCAAGAGGTCAAGCTCCACTCGTAATTTTTACCTAATTTAAAACACAACATCACTTTTAGTTATCTCTTCTTTAAAAAAAAAAAATTACTCATAATTTTTGGTACCTAAACCCCCCCCAACGAACAATCCTAAAACCGGCCGTGGCACTTGAATTCCTCCAACTTCCCGGGAAAATTTTTAATCGCAGGATATCGCTCTATCGTACAAACAAGCGCACATCTAAAGATGTCGTGTCCAAAAAATTGCCCAATTTTATGAAAAATTTAATTACTAGATCTTTCTTTGAGGTTTCCACTTTCTAGATCCTACAACTCGAGTTGTTGATCAAACGAGACAATTTTTTCATGTGATATGCTAAAACGTGCATTTGTTTGTTCTATAAGGCGATGTTCTACAGTCATTTGTTAAAGGGAGTTTAGTATTTTTTCCAGCAAAAATTGGTTATGCAACTCATTTCACCCACAACCCCTCTTTGGCTCGTTTAGTGCAACGAAAAAAGTTATTGCAGAATGTGAAACTCATCATATCATTATTAATGGATTTATCTCCTCAAATACTGAAGTAAAGTAAAATTTGCATATAACCTTTTATGTTCAATTTCTCTAATTTTATAAAAAAGGTTATTACAAAGATTTGCCTATCTACAATATTGAAGGAGAAGTCGCCCCATTAATTGAATTTTCGTTGGTATTGAAGATACATCTACAGTTAGCCTAACAATTTTTTTGTCATTAAAAAATTCTTGTTATGCAGACACAGACACCATAGTAATTTCTCCAGAAAAATTAATTTTTGGAAATTTATAAAATCTAAATTAATATTTTCAAGCACTTTTTCTCTTCTGCTTCTGCCTCTGATACTATTATTTTATCTTGTTTTTTTCCCCTTCGATTAGCAAAAAATATTTCAAAATATCTGAGCTTTACTCAATAATTTGGCATTTATAAAAAATATAAAATCATTTCATGGTTTCAAACCATGAGATCTGTTTTAGGAAAACTTCACAAATATTTCCCAGTGGTGGACACCTCATTACAAGTTCATCTCGCAAAGCTAAACAATTTCGCCCCGGAAAAGTATAATTCAAGAAAGTCTCCTTCGGTTGTTCTTACGTCAACACCAAAATCTCAAGTGACTGACACACTCGTTCCTTAAATGCAAAATAAGATCTTAGGAATTCGATGCTTTTGTACTTGCAAGCGATACACAAGCTGAAGTTTCAGCGTGGTGTACATTTTTGGGCGAAATAATTACTAAATTGTACACTGGTGTAAAAACAGTTGTCGTATTTGTGTTAGTAATATTATCTGCGTTCGCTTGGCAGAGGATTTTAGCGACTGATTTACAACTGTGTCAGCGATTCATTATACGAAGAAAAAAAGTTGATGTAATTTTTACAATAGCTTTATATTTCGCATCACATCGTGTAAACCATCCGATGATGTAATACGATTAATATAACTTTGTGTGCTATGGTAAAAAATACATCAAAACAAGGTGAAAATTTATAAACAGGGTTTGAGCAAGTTACATGAAAAACCCAATATCGGATAATTTTTCCAGCGAATTAACCCTAGATGTGTATTAATTTATTCGAGCGCATGAATATTTAATTAATTCGCTTTGAAACGTCGGTGTGTGTTTTAATTATGGCTTAATTTATTGTTACGTATCCGCGATTGTGTTAATTTACCATACTCGCTTCAAATTGCCGGTAAAAGTCTGAAGGTAAACGTGTAAAGAGAAGGTTTTCGATCGAATTACACGCAATGGACGAAGAGTTGAGGACTACCTAAATGAATTAATTTTCGTGTTTAAAGCCTATTTTTTTACAATTCTCGAAGAGCTCCTCTCGCCCAAAAGTACAAATGCTCCGCGATGCCTTTGCCCAAAAAGCACGTGAAATATTTATAAACATTACAGCGAAATGTAAAGCGTTGCGGTTTACTTGTTATCGGTATTTAAAGAGGTGTTACTTGTCGACCTTTACGTTTGGGCGGCTTTTGCGCCTACTATTAATTATTAATTCAACGTCGACGTTTAAGTAAAAATCGCCACGTTTTAATCAAAGAATTTAATTCTGTTTGCAGGCTCTATTATACTTAATATATTTATTAGATCCGCTGGTTAAAGGAGATTACGTCGTTATGTACTTCCATACGCTCACGTCCAGTCAGAACTACGCGTCGTTTGCATGGCTCCGAGAAGTCTACAATATTTTACCATATAAGTGAGTATTCGGCGGTGCTTTTTGCCCAATAATCGATCTATTCGTGTAACCCTGTCTGCCAACTTATAAGGTATCTTTTACTTTCACTCGAATTATCCCGCCTTATTGCGATACTGACCGAATTCAGCTGCGGTGTTGTGCGATGAAAAACCGGAAAAACGTGCTGAAGTACTATTCGCAGTCATGTATTTCGAAAAAGTCAAGGTCAGATGGTCCAAGAAACATCGATTTTTCAAAAAATTTTTAAAAATATCCGAACCCTTCACTTGGGCATCTCACGCAGTAACGCAGTGGAAAATTGGGGGGGGCGGGGTGCGACACCTCTTAGCTGAAAATTTAATCGTCTCAATCAACTGGAGTCGTCTAAAGATTTGGTCAATGATATTTATGTTTTTAACATTTCCCAATTGACAATCCCGCTAGCATTTTTGCTCGCAAAATCTAGCATTATGCTTCTTGCTATCTTTATGCTAGTTATTTTCTCGAAAATTATAGTGGTATGATTTTGAGACAACAAACTCTAGGAAACTTGCTGGTTGAATTTAGCTAGCAATTTACTAGTAAAAGTACTGCTAATATGCTAGACTGGAATTTTTCCTAGCTATTTGCCAGTTATCTGCCAGCAAAATCATTTCCTAGCCAAATTTGCGAGTTATATGCTAGTACAATGTTTGTTTTTTTGTTTACAATATTGATTTTAATTTAAAAAAATATTTGGCCGTTATTCGTCACGTGACTGATGCGCAAAAATCCCAAAAATTGCACATTTTTGTAAAAATAATAAACAAAATTTTCGCCTTCATCCTGTTTGGACAATTTAATAATTTTATAAAATTCTAATCGACCCAATTTTGAAATTTTTGTCTCCGTTTTCAAATATTTCAGTCGTTTAATTCGTTCGCTCAACCCCTCCCCCTCCTAGAAACCTCCTTCGAGACGTGTCACAGCACCTCTAATCTCCACGAATCATCTTATAATATTGAAAAGCTTCGCAAAATGATTCTTCAACTCGTTATTGCATCTACAATTGGTCAAATTTTATATAAAATTTGTTGCTAATTACTACCAACGCTTTCCTCTTACTCTTCTGAAAATAGATCGAATTTATGAAGAATGGTGATCACGAGCAAACCTGGTAGGGGGTTGGAGGACCTGTACCCAAATGTTGAAAAGTTTGAAGCCTTCCCTTTCCCTTTATAGATCTTTAAAAGCGAATCGTTTGGCAACTTGCAAAAGATCGTGGTTTCGTCATCGAGCTGCATTTTTTAATAAAACTTTCTTATTGATCTTCACGCCAAATTATATACGAAAATTACCCAAAACTGTAGTAATTGCATCTTTTTGAAATAAATACGAACATTTTTGCTGTCGCTTCCCTCAAACGATTTTCTCTCTTGTGTTTTCCTATTTAAAAAAATTTAACGAATAACGTTGTTAAGGAAGGAAAAAAGGAAAATTCCTTCTTTGAAAAAATCATGGCATAAGTACCAACTTGATGATCCCTTAAACATGGATTTTTTATAGATATTTTTATCGCAGCAAATACGTGATAATGAATTCCATTTTTGGACAAATTTTCAAGTTGAAACTTTTTTTTTATTTTAAATACTTTTTTGAAGCGCCTTTCATTATCATAATGCTCTTTTCTTTCCGTTTATCACGGTGTAAAAATTTTACACTGCTTTCCCCTTTTTTTCGAATTTTTTTAGAAAATTTTATTCCACCCCGATACCCTCTCCCTATTTATGAGCCAAGCCCATCTACTACGCTGATGATACGAAGTTATGTTTTAATTCAACAAAATGTGAATAAAATTGTCACGACTATGAAATGAATGAACAGTTGAAGGAAGTATTGCATATCATTGCCCCTATTCTTCTATTTACCCTTTCAAGTTTTAATCATCGCTGAGCTGCCTGTTGTCTCATTTGCATAAGCATTATTTATCTCGATGGTTCGATCAATTTTATAAATGATTCAAAAAAGTTCAAAGAGAAATTTATTGAATAAATTATTATTGGTGTTTTTTCGTGTTTTTATTATTTCATCACTTTTTGAATTGATCAAAAAAGTAGGTTACGGTGGCTGCGCTAGGTTTTTTTTTAAATGATGCAGGAGAAGAGAATTTTTTTTTTTACTTCATAACGATATTCAAATTTCAAAAAGAATAAAAAATTGGAAAAATCACTCGAGTAAAAATTTTTATACTTTATAATAAAAATGCGTAATTTTTATAATTTTTGAAGGATTTCTCTCATGCAATTTGCTGTTAAATTTTCAAAAATTTGGTAAAATAATTCACTCGAAAGACATATCACTGAAATTAGTCAACTCCCTCCCCCTCGCCTCTTCGCCCTAAAATGGCACTTTAGTAGATTCATAGTTTTTTATGATTGGTTCAGATTTTCTTTTCAATATGCTTAATTTGTTGGAAAAACACCGAGTAAAAAAAAATTTTCTGTAGCTTACAGAAAATTGAAAAAAAAATCACGATGTCTTAAAATTGCATTAATGTTGAAAATACATGGCATATTCGGTGTATAAAATAATGAAGGGGTAATGAGGAGCGGTTGAGACTAAAAAATAAACGTCGTTTGATTAAAGAATCCCTTATCATTGAATTCGTTACGCAAGTAAATTTTCGTGCTTTCGAAAGAAGGTTGTAAAACAAGTTTTGGTAGATATTCTCGCTATTATTCGCGTCGATAACTCATCCGCACGTTTTTCAAGGTGGCTGACAAGTTACCTTTGCGGAAGAAATTATCTTTTGAATTGTTTCATTGAAAAGATAACGAGTTGAAGATATTTATCTGTGTGCATGTGCACTTTGTTCCAAGAGTACACAAGATGGCGTCATGAGACCTTTTTTTTTTTAGCAATCGAAATAATCAAATCATATAAACTCTGATTTACTTTGTTTCCAGATACAAGAAAAATTTGAAAGCATTTTACGTGGTTCATCCGACGTTTTGGACTAAGGTACGCGAAAATGATGTTATCTGAAGTTTAAATATTACGTCGTAAATTCCTAAATTCGTACAGGATGATGTATGTAATTCGGGCGCAGGAAGCGTAAAAATTAGCTAATTGGAAAATTAAATTGGAATTCTTTGTTCGTATCGAATACGCGAACTCTTCAGTGTTCGGGAATGAGTAGATTCGAATTTGAAAATTTTCGAAGACAGGTTAAACTGAAAAATGAAACTGTGATTTTTGATTTTGAAAAAATTCAGCCAGTGGTGGTTTTTTGTCGACTGATAAGTATCTCGATCTAGCAAAAGACACGTGTATTGCCTTCGCGAGAAGATTCGAGATTCGGAAATTTCCTTCCTAATGCAGACTCTCGTAGGATATTCGTAATTGTGGATATACGAGAGATGGTTTTTAATGGTGGAAATATAAGATGGGTGGCGAAACCCGATAAAGTTTTATTAAAATTTGCACGGCGCACGTTTCGGTAGCGCTCCAAATGGCGCTTCTTTTGGACAATTACGCGGTATTCGTGTCGTTGAATACGAACCGTCTAAATGAAGTTCGTCTTGAACTCGTTACCACTTCGGATTTCTGGCTTTTTCGCGCGTTAACGAGCGTCGAAACTGGAGACGGTGGTGCTCACGTGAGATTGTATTTTGCAGATGATGGTTTGGTGGTTCACGACGTTCATGGCTCCGGCCATTAAACAAAAGGTTATCAGTATATCCGGCATAGAATATTTATACAGTATAATTAGCCAAAAAGAATTGGAAATTCCAGCATTCATCACTGAATATGATATGACCGTAAGTGATTCGTAATTCCGTGTGTAGGGTTACAACGGAGTGCGGCCAGAGGGGGATTTGGTCTTGAATGAGGGTTTTATAGAGATACAGCGTTGGATCTTGTGAAGTATCAGAAAATCATTGGAAAATTGTGTAATTTCAAGCATCCGTTTTGTGATTGACTTTACCTCGAAAATTAGAAAATAATTTCTTCTAGTTTTCGTTGATAATTTTATGTATTGTGCAGTGTTTGATTTCCTCTCTGAGTCCCAAACTCGTTGTACTTGCACATTCTATCCTGAAATATGAATTAAAACGGGTATTAATTAATTTTTTTGACAATTTCACAGATAAACGGTATTAGATATTTTCAGCCATTGCCGTCGACATCGACTTGACAAGAAGACCTTTGAAAGTAGTATTTTGAGCGGAAAAACGAAACCGACCAGTTTTAGTTTTTTGGATTTTATTCTGAAAACGAGACCACAAATAATGTAGTTGCAGAAAAAAAAATACCATCGTAATAACCCTTAAAATGTGCGTGTCCATGTATACTATGTGTTTTTAACTCGGATCAGTTGTATGGTTTTTTTTTCTTTTTGGATTATTCTTAGTTATTTGGTTGTTATTGTTTTTCTGTTTATTTATTTTTCTTATTAGGATATATCATCCTAAAATTGTCGAGTTGTTTCATTTCGCACCTTATGCGCCTTTTCATTCACTTTTTATATTTTCTTTTGTTTTGTTGATTTTAAAGAAAAAACCAAAAAAATTCGAACGATGTGAATTTTAGGGTTACCAGGGATGTTCGTTGGAAGGTACTGACTGATAGGTTTTACCAATGGTATACGTTTTTTTTATCAGGGTTTTAAACTTTTGTTCGAAATGGCTTTCGATGTTTTTTTTTTCTTTCTCCGGCGTAAAAAAATTCTAGGTGTATTAATGGTCTTCCTTGAATTCATGTTCAATTTTCATCGCGCATATACGTACGCGGCTTCAGGCTTGTTTTTCTCTCCATATACAGGGTACAAAGACAGCTATTCCTCCCTTCACATTCCATATTTAGCGTATTCTCGTACAATAATTTCATCTCGGAGATGTTAGGACAATAACGCGAAACGTGCATTTATTTTAGTTGTGAATTTATCCTTTTTTTGAGGAATAATTTTTTCAATCGATTGCGCGGAGTTGCGCGAGTAAATGCACGCTTTGGGATGAAGCTTCGTTATATCTAGTTCACCTTAGGTTTGTGATTGGTTTCACGCACAAATACACGTTTTAGCTTTTTTTTTTTTCGATGAAATTCTCTAGTCGAGTGTAGCAAGAAATCTAAGATTAAGCTTCATCCTATTCGAATATTCGGTCAGACAATCGGGGCCTATTTTAACGCGCAGTTTTGAGTTAATCACGAAGGGGCCTAAAATTTCGTCGAAATCCAATTGCAATTAAAAAATTATGACGAAATTTCGAAAAATACGAAAAAATTGTCTATGCAAAAAATACCCTTTTTTAAATTTCCGACAATTTTTATACGAAATATTTTCAATCTCAAATCACCCCTCGAACTTCACAAAAAACGC
Organism: Maconellicoccus hirsutus; assembly: GCA_003261595.1. Taxonomy (NCBI): domain Eukaryota; kingdom Metazoa; phylum Arthropoda; class Insecta; order Hemiptera; family Pseudococcidae; genus Maconellicoccus; species Maconellicoccus hirsutus. Next base: position 81,956 of record QBDW01005042.1, read on the forward strand.
CTCAACGAATTATTACGTTGAAAATATGACGAAATTTGAGAAAATTCTAAAAAATGCTTTTAACAAAAAATATTCCTCGTTTATTTTACAACAACTTTTGCTTCAGAAAATTTTTTCCCAGGGTGCCCCAATCCTCTCAAAAACACCCCAACGTGAGTATTCCGTACAAATTACCATGTGCCATTTCCAATACATGTCAAGAAATTTGATATTCAATAGATTATGGTTTTTTATTTGGAAGGGGGGAGGAGGAGAAGGGATTATATAAAATCCTTGGTTTTTTTAGCTTATTAAAATAGGCCCTGAACACAACAGAGAACGCGCTATATCGAAGTAGCGTTCGAATCGCATAGAAAAGCATTTCTCTACTGTCTTTTTTTTATATTATAAACGGTTTTTTCGAGTATTAGCAATGTTTATTATACCTTTAAAAATTACCATATGTTATTACTTCACTTTTTTCATAGTTGATGCACCAAATGAGTTAGGTAGGATGCGCTATACGTTCTATATATATTTGTTCGTAGTGTTATTTATATTTAAAGAAAAAAATCGCCATATTGAAAAGTTATATCGTTTATTTCGGTCTATTTTTTTTTTCCATTTACAGTTATAATAAGATATTCATATCGAATATTAATTATTTTCCTGTCGTAAATTTTCAATACTCGTATTATATTCGTAAGTGCCAGTATATTTAGTTATTGTTATTGTTTTTCTAAGTATCGTTGATATGAATTTATTTTTTCGCTTATTCGGCGATTCGATTATAAGCTGAGCAAAATGGAAAAGCGAGCGCATCTTACTATAATTTGTAACGATGTTCAGACGAAAAGAGCAAACTGACTTTGACCTAAAGACTAAACATTATCCGTTGATCTCATTATTTTGGTATGTATAAATACGAGAGAAAAATAAACTAAATTCATCGACCGGATGATTCGCGGTGGAACGCCGCGAAATATAGTTTTCCAACAATGCATAAATGTAGCTGAAGTTTTCTAAATTCTTCGATTATTGCAATCAATATTTAAAAGAAGGCTCGTGTGTTGTTGATCTTTTTTGTTTTATTATACATGTGATATTGAAAGAGATATTGCTTAAAAATCGGCACTTTTTTCCTCCTTGAAATAATTTTAGATCGCTTTTGAATACCGGATCTTTGTATCCGACGCGTTTTTAATTTTTATCGCTAATACTAAAAAAACAAAAAAACAAGTGTAGATGCATTCTAAAACTTCGCCTTTTTAACCGATCGGTTTAGTGTTATGTTAAGTACCTATCTATTATCCCAGATGTAGCTGTATGTGCTGACTGGTTCAATATTACAGACTTATCGGGCTGTAATAATACCTCTGTAATCATTGTTATTTCGCTTTTTATAAATTTACCTTTTTTTTTTAATTGTTATCAGTTTAGTTGTTTTTGAAGTTTTAGAGATATTGTTATTCATTGTAATTTTGAATTCATGTTTTAAGTCATAAATGAACATATTTAATGTAAATAAATTATTTACTTGGAGGTGTTTTTATTTAATTTACAATATAAGAATCATGGTGATTGTAATATTGGCCTTTGCGGTGCTTCTTACAGTTTTATCAACGAAAACGTTACGTGTTCGTTTTGTTGAATTTGTTTCGAAAAGGAACAGCCGAACAGGTTTTGGTTTCTGGGACAGTGAGCTAGAATCACATAATTGAAATCAAAACGCTATTCTTCTCTTATCGACTTTTCCGCTTTACCTATTTAACTCCCAACAAAAGATTCTTATCTTGCGCTCCTTCAAGTATCCTATCTACTAACTAATGATCGTGAACACCAAGAGTTTTCCAATTTTGTACTATGAACTCGAGAAATACATGAAAATAAATATGATATATATGTAATTTATTTTTAATTATTACATGATGAATATTCTAATATAAGAATTAAGAATCAGCAACTTTTAATGGTAATTTTGTTAAATATTACTCAAGCCGAGTACATTGATGCTGCCTACAAAATTAATTCGTAGACAATTTCAGCCTTAGAATTTCCGTACAAATAAATGCCAACTGCGTTTTACACTTGTCTTTGTATAAAATTTACAGCGAAAATTAACAATGTTATCATTATCTACATTACGTGTATTTCTATTGAACAGAATTTTTCAGTTTTCCTTTTTTTATCTCGAATCTTTGTTGCTTATCAGCTGATGCAGTTGAAAAAATATGCGAATACCTTAATAGCTGTCGAAATAAACCTGGTCTTTCATCTGGTAAACTCCGTTTTATATTAATCACTTCGTAAGGGCCAGAGGGGTTATTATTTCACGTTTTAGTGGTAGATTTTATAAGAAGATTTGTATTGTAAAACAAACTTAAAATTGTGAATTGAAAGTAAAGGGGCAGTTTTGTGCCTACTATTGAAATACGTCCATGACCAATATTTCAGCCCCCCACTCTCATCACTTTTAGAGAAAAAAAAATCCTAATTAAAAAATAGAGGATTTTTATCTCACAAGGGAACTACTTGAGGTGTCCGGCTCGGATTTGAAGGGGAGTTGGATTTTAGGAAAAAACGTGTCAAAAAACCCCAAAACCAAAATTTTAGCTGCTTAAGTTTACTTTTCGATTTTTGCGAATTTTTAAAATTTTAAAATTACGAAATTTCAATTAAAAATAAATTTTAAAAAAAACTCGAAAAATGATTTTAAATCACGCAAGAAATATTTTCTCTCTAATTTGAACCCGCTGAATCCGAAAATCGCATCGGCGAGCCGTTCTGGAGCCTCCAGCGTAATTTTCGTTTTTCTCCAGGAACTTCGAAATGCTCCAGAAAATGCGCATATGAGATCGGGCAGCTAAAAACTTGGTTCTCTCTTATTCTCAACCTACCGAACCGACTTGACTGCATTTCCGGAAAATTCCAGCCGGACACCTCGAGTGAGTTTTCCTGGAGAAGTTTTTTCATAGCAAAGTATTACGAATTGAAAAAAAATCCGTTTTTCGTCCACGCATTTCGGAATCGACTGAAAAATAGTTTTCCCCCTAACTCGAACTCGCTGAATCCGGAAATCGCATCGGCAAACCATTTTGGGGCATTTTGAGTTCCTGGATAAAAATGAAAATAGCGCTGGAGGCTCCAGCACGGCTCGCCGATGCGATTTTCGGATTCAGCGGGTTCAAATTAGGGGGAAAATATTTCTTGCGCGATTTAAAATCATTTTTCGAGTTCTTTTTTCTAATTCTTTCATTTTTGATCGAAATTTTGTAATTTTCAAATTTCAAAAATTTGCCAAAAATCAAGAAGTTAATTTGGGCAGCTAAAATTTTGGTTTTGGGGGTTTTTTGATTTGCTCTTCCCAAAAATCTAACTCCTGTTCAAATCTGAGCTGGACACCTCAAGTAGTTCCCCTGTCAGAGATGAGAAGAAATAGGGATTTGAAATTTTAGTGACACAAAAATCGTCAGCCTTCCGTCAGCATTTCATTTTCATCAAAATACGATACCTCAATTTTCATTTTTTATAATAAATAACGAAATTTTTGACTGTGGTAGACTTCAGAATCATCGAAAACAACAAAATCGGGAAATTTCATTTATTAATGTAGAAAATCTGTCAAAAAACGTCGATTAAAAAAAAATCATAGGCGTAAAAAGTTTTTTATAATGAATATAAAATAAGAACGGCGGGTTGTTGATTTCCTTAAGAAAAATCCTAAAAAGAAGTGATAATGGTTGAACGACAAAGTAAAAAAATATCTACTTTAATCAAGGGAGGGGACATCCAAAGTTCGAAAACTGTTTACAATAACAGTACCTGAACTGGTTGGTTCCTTACCCCCCTCCCCCCTCTTTACATCCTACTATTCTACGTGACAACGGCCGAATAGCATTTTTCCACGCCTTTGAAACAAAATCACTCGAGAAATCGCAATTCGCGTTTCTTCATCGGTCTTTTCAACCAAACTGGTTCATTCCCATTGGATCCCTTCCTCTTTTTTTAAAATGACTTAAACCGAGAAAACTGTTTACGAACTTCCTCAAAGGCGAAGATATTTCATTCGTTTGTTTTCTTTAAATTTGGAATTTAGTTTCTTATGTTTTTAGGTAAAGGACACATCTTTTTCAAAGTTTAGTTTTGTTTAGTGTAATTTTCCGTGCAGTTTTATAACATCGCTTTCGAATTAAATTTCGAGTGAATTTTTCGTTTTTTCTGAAGGAATTCCGAGCAGTTTTACAACATCGCGTTCGAATTAAATTTTGTATAAATTTCTATCTTCCTAAAAATGTCGGATTTTCCAGACTTTCTGTTTAACGAAACTCACATGCAATATAATAATAATACGGATCCAGAATCGAATCCCATTTATGCATCTCTCGCATGCATAGGCCTTCTTGATTCATTTACAGATATGGATTCTCCGGCACCATATGAAAATTTTGAAAATCAGCAACAGATCTCTCCCGAATTCATTCCTACTTCCACAAATATAGAAAACGGTAATCCGACCGTCGCAAATACACTTTGTGTGCAACCGATCGCTCCTGAATTTATTCCTACTTCCACAATAGAAAATGGTAATCCTATCGTTGCCAATTCACTTTGTGTGCAACCGATCGCTCCTGAATTTATTCCTACTTCCTCAAATATACAAAATGGTATTCCAACCTTCACCAATTCACGTTACGTGCAACTGATTGCTCCCGAATTTATTCCTACTAACACAAATACGGAAAACTGTAATCCAACTGTTGCTGATTCACGTTATGTGCAACCAATCGCTCCCAAATTTATTCCTGCTTCCACAAATGCAGGAAAAGGTGATCCCTGTGTTGCCAATTCGCTATGTGTGGTATGCCACGATAAAGCAACTGGAAAACATTATGGTGCGCTGACGTGCGATGGGTGCAAAGGATTTTTCAGACGATCAGTTCGAAACACTTCCGTTTATAATTGCAGGTAAAATATACGTGAATTTTATGGTGATATTAGGGTGGTCTAATTTTCTCGAGAGAATAACAATTATAATTTATAATGATATGTAATTTGAACTATTTCGTGTGTTATTTATTCGTGAAATTTCAATTATTCTCGAAAAATTCGAGATACAGATTTAGATATCTTTTTAAATCCAATAAAATCTATTATGTAAGCGATACCCAACCACCGACTCATTTGTATTTTTTTTTCCAGATACAACAGAAATTGCGTGATTGACCCGAAAAGGCGTAATCAATGCAGATATTGTAGATTCCAAAAATGTTACAGAGGCGGGATGAAAATGCAAGGTAAGTACATGAGTACGTAATTGATTATCGCATAAAATAATAATAAAACCGTATTCACAGCTGTTCAATCTGAAAGAGGTAAACTTATAGCGAAGTCATCAAGAAATGAAATGCCTGCATCGGCTCCCAGGAAAGTTCTTATGCAAACTTTATTGAACGCCGATGCGATTCTCAGGCAATTGGAAGGTTTAAATGGAGTAAGAAAACCACTTAATTTCTAGTCCTAAAATTTCGCAACAAATATTTCCATCATTGAAAAATATTCTGTTCATGCAGTCAAACTCTGATCTGTCCAAGAAGAAAGCCGCTACTGTCTGTGACATTTTGAATTCAATTACGCAACAGTTAAACAATTTAACAGAATGGATGAAACGTATTCCGGCATTTTCCGAATTACCACCACATGATCAGGTAAGATTGATATTCCGAGTTGTGTATGTTTTTTAAATAATTTATCATCTAATATTTACTTTTTGTGTTATGATAACAGGATAGTCTAACTGGAGCGTACCTAAATAAACATCTATTGCTTGGCGTAGCTCGTCGTTCGTTGCATTTTCAAGATGTACTATTGCTCGGGAATGGCAGATACATTACGCGGCATGGTCAAGGTATGCGTTTGTTCGAATTAATTTAAACGTCAAAACGAAGTAATTAACTCATTCCGCAATAATTTCGTCTTCTTTTTTGTTGTTCGTCCAGAATCTCTGAATAAGGAAATGCGAGTCATCCCCATTATTCGCCGAGTGATGGATGAATTGGTAACACCTCTGAGAGATATCAGTATCGATGAATGTGAATTCGCATGTTTCAAAGCTATCGCTTTCTTCGATCCAAGTAAGAGAACTGTTTTTTATTAATCTGAAATCAATAAATCGTGAATTAATCAATCATTTTATTTTAGATGCGTTAGGGTTATGCTACAAGGATCAAGTGCAGCATTTTCGCGATCAAATACAAATCGCGTTGCAGGAATACATGCACGAACGTTTCTATGGCTTAGAAGGAAGGTTTGGAAAATTGCTGTTGACGTTGGTATCCTTAGAATCCATATCGATGGAAATCAACTATGAAATGCGATGTGCTGTATTATCGGACGCATTTGCTAAAGGTGACCCGAGGAAAAATTATTTAAAATCGCGTGAGTAGCCTGTATATCTAATTATATTGTTTTTGAATTTAATCAACACAAACCTAAGGTGTCGGCATTCTTTTTCTTCGAGTGAACACTTACAATAAGTCGTTCGAGGTTGCATTTACAAGAACAGCTTAGATCACATATACAGCACATATAAAGCTCATTTTTTTCGGGTAACTGGCATACTTATTATTAACTGAAAGGTAACCAACAGAGACTTAAATTCAAAAAAAAGAACCGTTCGAACGTAGAAACATCGTTATCAGCAATATAACTTTTTTTTACCGCGAATTTCGATTTTCGAATTGAATTCTTAAATTTTAATTAACTTTTGGATAAGGAAATAACAAGAATTAATTCATTCGCTCGTTTACCTATATTCTTATTACCTACTTCTTCGAACGAAGTCGTAATACCAAGCATTGTTTTACTGCGATGTCTTCACGAGCCTCCGCGTTTCGTTAAAAAAGTGTTGGCATTGTACAAAGAAGACCGAAAACTTCGTTGCTTCCACGAACGAAAATTCACTTCCTAAAATGCACAAATAAAACGCACATCTTCACTTCATTGTGTTTTTGGTTCGTCGTAAAGGTGCGTTGTCGCGTGCGATTTACGTTTCAAATTTTAAATTTCGATCGCGATTCCTGCAAATTTTTCCATTTATTTGATTATTCGTTTATTAATTGCGATTATATTTATCGGTTTTAATTTATTTCCGTGAGTGAGTAATTTTCCAGTCAAGATGCAGCAATGCAGCGACTTATAAGTAAGCACATTTTTTCTTGACTTG
>QBDW01005043.1:0-51596 GCA_003261595.1 Maconellicoccus hirsutus
GCAACATGCCTACGCAGCAACGCGCGTACTGTGAACGTGACGCTACAGCACAGTGGGAAGTACCGATTACGCGTGCGCGCTAAAACTCGTCATTCGAATAATATTTTTCTCAAAATGTACTGATTTTTGGATAATGGGTCGTATAACATTTTTTGTTTGAAATAATTTCAAGATTATTTTGCGATTTTTTTGGTGCCCAAAAAGTCGACTTTGGTACGTTATTTTTGGCCTAGTTTTGCTTTTTAAGAAAATCGAGTTTTCAGACTCTTAAAAAAATAAATGAAGTCGAAAATGCCCGTTTGCAGGGGAAAAAATTGGAGTGGGGGGTTGTTGATTTTTTCATGGAAGGCCCTTATGAGGGTCTACCATGTACTAAAATTTCAATTAATTCATTTTCGAAAAAAAATTAATTTCTCGAAAACGGGGGGGAGAGGGAGCTGAAATTTTGGTCATGAACGTTTCCATATCATAAAAATCTGAATCCTGAGGCAGATCGCTTATGCTTACCTGCCTATAGCCTTTAGATTTTTTCTCGTAAAAAAAATCTCACCAAAAACGGTTGTTTTTGTGTTAAAAAACCAAATGACCTTGATTTGCTACCTGTGAACGACGCGCGAGAACCAGCTAAACGGGTTTTCACGGGTTGAAATACCCGTCAAACGGGTTTTTAATAGCGCGTGGTTGGTGGACTGGTCAAGGTCGTGGAGTTTTTGATCGCTAAAAACTATTTTTTCGGTCATTTGTCAAGGCGCCGGGTTTGATTTTTTTCTCTGATTTTTGCGTTTTGTTTTATTTGGTTTGTGATTTTTTTAATGAACCGAAGTCTCGGTGAAGTATTCGGAGTTGCGTGAAATGTCGTGAAATATCTTTAGCATATTTTTGAGGCAATTTTCACCACCTTTTGTGGTATTTCAGCGGTAACGACCTCTTGAAATGCCAATAATTCGTTTTTTGTCGAGTGCAATGTGCTATGGCTCAATTATTTCGTACGATGACCTCGAAAACTATGTGGTCGAAAATTTCGAAATCGAATACAATAAAAAGGCCGACTACAGCGAAAAATTGCGTATAAAGTTTCCGAGCGGCGGACGACAAATTGCGAAAAAAGAAAATGTTTTACGATAATCCGCCATAAAGCGGCGATAAATATAAAACGGTAAAATTTAAATTCGTCGATTTCGGTTGAATTCGGAGCTATAAAACAAGTTAATAAATGATAGGAATACGCGTATGGTTTTTTATACGACTTGGATATAACGCGTTGTCGAGTAAAAATGACCAATACACGGAGATGGTTTTGCAAAATGCGAAGAAAACGTTGTAGGATAAAATATGACTTTTTTTGAGGCCCGCTTTGGCAAAATGACGACGCGATAAAAACGTTGGTATTATGAAGGAAGAAAGATAGCCGGTTAATATACGCGTTATTGTTGATAAATCGCCTCAATTTCGGCATAATGCAGAAGAGAGGCGATTTCGATGGTTCGGCGATATCTCGACGGAGTAATTTTTAGGTCTGGGATAGGTGGTCGAATGTGGAAGCAATTTCGAGCCGAGGATAAATTCAGCGGTCGAGATGGGTCGAGGAGGTGCGTAGCTGCGTACACAAAGGCACGCCGAAGAACGAGAGAACTAATTGCGTAATTTTTTTCATTTATGTTTGCTCGTATTTCATGTATAGCGCGAAAAAAGGCGGCTCAGCGGAAGGTATAAGCATTGTGTACACGTTGCTCGTTCGTGTAATGACGGAGCTCTCGTCGCGAAATAAATCTGTCTCTTTGTAAATTAACTGGCGAATTTAATGAAAGTTTCGCGAAAAACGTATATGTGAATTTATCTAGTTAGTGCAAAGATACACGAAGACGAGGCAACGAGAGCTTACGGGCTTTTTTTGCCTCAGTTTAGAGGGAAAAATTTACGCGCAAACGAGGGTATTATTTCTTAATTTTATCGTCGTTGCGCGAAAAGCTGCCGCCGAAAATATGTACGGGATTGTTTACGCTTCGTCGAACACGTACTTCGTAAAGGGATCCCTAATTTGGGAAGCGTATTTTGAAAAAAAAAAATTATTAATAGTAAATAAAACGTGTAATTTTTACAGTTCGGATATTTCGTACCCTTTTTTAATCATTTTTCGTTTTTTTGCTTTTCTTTTCAGGCAATATACGACATGTTGGGCGCTTGTTCGTCTAATCGACCGGCCGACTCTGCCGAAGAACGAGCAAAAAATATTTTCGCCAAAATGGACGAAAACAACGACGGCCAGTTGACTCAAGAGGAATTTTTAAAAGGCTGCCTTCAAGACGAAGAATTATCCAAAATGTTGGCTCCGTAAATTTTCCCAACTGGAGAATTCTTCTTATGTACCTCTACGTGTACCAACTAGTTATCGTTTATTTGTTTTTAATGTTTTCGAATTTTTTCGCTGTTTACAAGTTTTTTCGTTCGTTGTTTTCCTTTTATGATTATTCTTTCTTCTCCTTTAGTCGTTGTTCATTGGTTTTACGATCGCTTGGCTTCATTTGATCGGTTGATTTGGTATTTATACGAATGTATTTTTGGCGACGTTTTGGATCCGCTACGGTTCGAATATTTCGTCGGCAAGTCGACCAAACATGATAAATTATTTGTTGTTTAAAAATGAAAATAATTCGAGAATAGAATTCGCTATCGTTTATTGTGAAAATTAATTCGGAAAGATATTTCGTCTGAAAAACTGTTTTGTTTTCACGAATGTACGAATTTAATTCAACGTTGACAGTTTATTTGAAAATATTATGAATTTTTTAATTGAAAATCATATTTAAAATAATTAAAAAGGTGTTTTTGAAATTACGATAACTTATTTTTAACTTTTTGTGTCACCAAATTTAAAATGTTCGTGTTTATTTCTTTATTTTATTCGATTTATTTGTCGCTTTTTATCATCGGCGATCGTTTTTTATCTTTATTGTTTCCCGAATACAAAATTCCAAATTGGAAATGAAATAAATCACAAAATAATCCAATAAAATAAAATAAAATAAAATCGAGATTTTCGTTTACCTACTTACTCTACCTATATTTTCGGTTGCTTATTTTTATGTTTGTTATGTGGTAACACTGTAACACATCAAAAACCGAATATATCACTTTTTATGACAGACATTTTTAAAATTCAAAATTTTCATATATTTTCATGTGAAATTTAAGAAATTCAAGTATTTAAACGAATTACACGGCAGGTAAATTAATAATTCATGAATAATTAGCGCGTAGCTATTTCTGTTAATGAAATGTTCGATGATTACCAAGATTTTTGAGTTAATTATTAATCGCACAATTTCACAGCATTCCGTTTTACTTATGTAGCATTTATATTTTAAACGATTTATTTACCGCTTTTGATTATTATGGTAATCGCGTTTATATAGATATTAATGGTAATATTTTTTAATTATAGATATTTTTGTACACATTTATACCAGCGCACAAAAGAGTTGAAAACTAATCTGTGTATTATGAAGGTAACGCTGAATACACCGCCATTCGCCAAAATACCGAAACGAAATGCCTTTTCGAGCGGAATCGGAATTCAAACAAGATGCTTTCTTTTGTTTTGGAAAATTTACCAAGAACTTAATCTGCGGATTGTGTTCGGTTGTGCAACAAACGAATTTAAAGGTAACACGCGGCGAGGAATTGGGCGAGATATTTTGGCAAATTTAAAGACGTCGTGGATTTAAGGCGTGAAATTAATTACATTAATTATGTAAAATTATGTAAGGGTATTTGCGTATCGAGATTACATCGATCGAGGTACTGGTTTTGGTGGTTTTTTTACTCTTCCTTCTTTTTTCGGTAAAAATAGTTTAATGTTGTGCTGTGTAGTAACACCATTTTCAGAAAATTTTTTTAAAAACTTCGAATGTGTTTAAGGCTCGGTTATTTTTGTATTCGATGGGCACGATGTGGTGGAACGTGTTTCGAGATCGATGTTAGGATGTAAATTTATATCGGGTTTTTTGCACGCAGATTGCTCGAGTAATTGGAATTGATTACTGACGCAGAAACAAAAGTATTATTTAAGATTCTTTTTTTTCGACTCGTTTTTGTTTGTTTTTTTTTTCATTTTGTATATGCAATTCCTTTGGAAACGGCTTGTTTTTTACATTTTCTCAGCACTTATCTTGATTTATGTTTAAGTTTATTCTCTTTTATCACTTATCGTTTACCATGATTCTAGTCTATGTTTTGACTGTGTATTACTATATATTTTTAAATAAGAGGAGCTGACGAAGCAGTGAAATCAGATAATATCTTGATATGGCTATACAGAGGTAAATACGAAATCATCTGGGACCATTTTACAAATCGAAATGTTTATCGGTAAAATCAAAACTCAGCTTGGGAATTTTGGTAAATTATTCGGTATTGGTGTGTGCAGACGTCAAGTATAACCACAATCATTTTTTTTCTCCCCCTAGCAAGTAAGATATGACTAAGAACTTTTTTTTGATTATTTTTTTAAGTATGATTTTTTTTTACTTTTATTCGATTATACATATTGCGGAGTATTTTTTTTTTTTCGTCGTATTTTTAAACGATATCGCTGCATTTCTATTCTGTGCGTATCATTCCGCCATCTTCCGTCTTCGAGATGGGATGCATTTTTCATATTTTCTGTGTATATAATACATATCTCTTTGGTAGAATAGGGTGGTTCAAAGGCTTAGTTGTGACTTCAGCGTTACACGTGCACATATTATTGTATAAAAAAATCATAAAAAAATTAGTAGATTTCTGTGTTTCTGTACGATTTAGCGAACCTGTTATAAATTATTAATATATTCATCTTTCTAAGCGTAGTGATTTTTTGTATAATTTTTAGTAAAAATAAAATTATTGTTAAAATCATATCTACTTAGTCAATTTGAAACGCGAATAAGTCCTTTATATGCCAGCGTAAATACCAAAAATATGGGAAATTTTAATAATTATTATGGAATTTATTCATCGGTGTTTTTTGTTTCAGTTGTGAATGTCGTACGCCGACGTATGTATTTGGTGGTGAATTACATGTTGAAATATCGCCAATAGGATGGGAAAACAGAATAGTAAATTAAAGCCGGAGGTTCTAGAGGATTTAAAAGCCAACACCGAATTTACTGGTATTTAAAGTGAAATCAAAGCAAGATGTATATTTCGACACGTATATAATGGTATAATTTATGTATTTCAGACGCAGAGATACAAGACTGGTACAGAGGCTTTTTAAAAGATTGTCCCAGTGGTCATTTAAGCGTAGACGAATTTAAGAAAATTTATGGAAATTTTTTCCCATACGGTGACGCTTCCAAAGTACGTTTACGAATTTTCTTGCTTTCGTTTTGCGCCATAAATTAATCTCTGTTATTTTGTATTGCAACAGTTTGCTGAACACGTGTTCAGAACGTTTGACGCGAACGGAGACGGTACAATCGATTTTAGAGAATTTCTATGCGCGTTATCAGTCACCTCGAGGGGGAAACTCGAACAAAAATTAAAATGGGCTTTTAGCATGTACGATCTGGACGGTAATGGATATATATCGAGGCAAGAGATGCTCGAAATAGTAACGGTGAGTTTTTCCAAGATGGCGATAAATTGAAGGATGGTTTATACCCGAAACATGCCATTATAAATAATGTTACTTTGGTGAAATAAATTATCCAATGTTTGATTTCAGGCCATTTACAAAATGGTCGGCTCGGTGATGAAAATGCCCGAAGACGAATCGACGCCCGAGAAAAGAACCGATAAAATATTCCGCCAAATGGATAAAAATCAAGACGGTAAATTATCGTTAGAAGAATTCATCGAAGGAGCTAAAAGCGACCCGTCCATCGTACGGCTCCTGCAATGTGACCCGCAAGCTCAGTGAACACAAAAATTAAAACTTTTAATATTTCAGTATTCGCAATTAATTTTACCATTTTCGTATTTGATTAAGTTTATTGTAAAATTTTTGTCTTTTTTTTTTAGTAATTTATGTAAAAAAAAAAAACGCGGATTCTCGAATTTAACCATACGAACTGCCTCGGGAACGGTGGCGAAATTTATGTAGTGGTTGGAAAAATTGTGATAACGGTTTGAGAATCCCTGTTATCTTTTTAAATTGTTTTATTTAGTACACGAGTACAAATTAATTTAAAACAAAAAGATATAAGGAAAAGCACAAATACCATTGTGAAAAGATTTCCTATTCGTGCTGTATGAAAGTATCGCTTCTTTCTTTTTTTAATCATCACGTTTTGTTTTTTATTCCATGTTTTCGCCATTGACGGTAATTTTTTTCATATTTTCTTTCTCGTTTTGTTTTTGTTCTGTGTTCTAAATATTGAACAATTGTCTTTTCGTGTATTGCCCGTTGAAGATGGCGCTCAAAATGCACAAAAATTTTCTTCCTTTTTTTGCATCGAGTTAGCAATTTATTATTTTAAGAATGATCTCATTTTGAAAAAAAATGAAAAAATGTAGAAATGACAATTATTTCTATAGTCCGCCATATCTAGTCCTATCAAAGGACATTTTTGGTATCGAAAAAAATTTTAAATATTCAACGTGTTAATTGTACTTAAGATTATATGAGGAAAGATGAAATTTTTCGCATAGATTAATTGAAAATTATAATATTGTTATTTATTCATGTAAAAATTGGCTGTGCCTTCATTAACAAATTTATTGTTAAGTTATCGATTATTATTCGGGTATTGGCAACCGGTTTTTAATATGTTTTAAGTAATTCTCTCTAATTTTTTTCTCGTGTTCTGTTTATACAGAAAGTCCTTTCAGTAACGAATCACACGCGAGAAGTTTCTGCATTATTAATAAATTTCAGATGATGTGAAAAGATCGTTGAACGTATCCTACGAATGTTGCATTCTCTAGGAAATATTTTTGTACATAACTATCGGCAGCTGATATTTCTTTTGGGATTTTTTCGTTCATTTATTCGAGAACAATTTGTATTTGTAAAACACCAACAAATCAAAAGTAGTGGATTTCTAGTTTTATTGTTTTCTTCGCTTATGAGCTTGTCCAATTCACTGTAAGCATCTATCTATGCTCATTGTTTAACGTATTCGACCCCTTGCGGTCGTGAAGAAGGTTGCGGATTTTTTCGATGGTTGCCAATAAAGGAAGAGAGATTAACAAAATTTCGCGTATTAAAAACTATTCTTTTAATTTTCCTTATCTGTTGTAAAAATTATTTATATTCATGTTCGTGACATATTTTACATTTCATTCTATTTCAGTTTTAAATTCTTGTTCTATTTTAATTGTTTTATTTGAAATAATAAAATTATTTTATTGCGTGCGACTTTTATTTCAATTTTCAAGAAGCGTGGATCTTAGCTTTGAGCCGTTTTGAGGATGGATATGGAACCTGGCGTGAAATGAACTAGGTATCTGCGATCAGCGAACTCGGTTTATTGACATTCGACATCTCGATCGGTGATCTACGCCGCGCCGTAGAGCACGATGAAAATAACGTACTTTTATATCTGTCTACGCGATAATAGGTATGCAACCAAAACAACACGTATAAAATCGTAATTAATCAATTACCGCGGTTCTAACCAGCCGATTTTCATGAAATATGTCTCATTTTACCAAGTCGACGTCGCTGAACACGAATATCACCTCAAAAACATACCATTGCTGAGAAAATTTCAAGATCGAAATTCGGCTGAACACACCGTACGAGATAGAGCAAATCTAATGGTACCAATAGATTCCCCAGGTCCAATAACCTTATGTTCGACTCCTCACACGTCTCAATCGGTCCTTTGGGGCTAAAGATGAGTAAAATTCAAATCGAAATCTGAATTGACAGAACTCATAAAATGGCAGCATGTTTGTCAAATTAAAAGCCAACAAATTACGAAAATTCAATTATTTTGGGCCCCCAAAGGCCGATTGAGGCGTACGAGGAGTCGAATATGAGGTTATCGGACCTGAGGAATCTGTTGGTACCATCTGTTTTTTTCTATCTTGTGCTGTGTGTTCAGTCGAATTTCGATCTCGAAATTTTCTCAGCAATGGTATGTTTTTGAGGTGATATTCGTAATCAGCAACCTCGACTTAGTAAAATGAGACTATTTTCGCGAAAATCCGTTCGTTAGAACGGCGATAATAAGTCAATTACGTAAGTCACTACCTACACGACAACAGATATGCAACCTACACCACACAGATTAAATCGTAATTAATTAATTATCGCTGTTCTAACCGGCCGATTTTCGCGAAATATGTCTCATTTTACCAAGTCGACGTCGCTGAACACGAATATCACCTCAAAAACATACCATTGCTGAGAAAATTTCAAGATCGAAATTCGGCTGAACACACCGTACGAGATAGAGCAAATCTAATGGTACCAATAGATTCCCCAGGTCCAATAACCTAATATTCGACACCTCACTCACCTCAATCGGCCCTCTGGAACCCAAAATAAATGAAATTCAAATTTAAATCTGAATTGACTGTACTCACAAGATGGCAGCATACGTTGGTCAAATTAAATGCGGTTTAATTATGAAAATTCACTTATTTTGAGCCCCAAAAGGCCGATTTACGCGTTTTTGGTGTCGAATATGAGGTTATCGAACCTGAGGAATCTATTGCAACCATCAGTTTTCCTCTATCGCGTACTGTGAGTTCAGTCGAATTTCGATCTCGAAATTTTCTCAGCAATGGTATGTTTTTGAGGTGATATTCGTAATCAGCAACCTCGACTTAGTAAAATGAGACATATTTCACGAAAATCGGCCGGTTAGAACAGCGGTAATTAATTAATAATGATTTTACACGTGTTGTGTTGGTTGCATACCTATTATCACGTAGGCAGATATAATTACGTTATTCTTATCGTGATCTACGACGTAAATCATTGATCGAGGCGTCGAATACTATTAAATCGAGGTCGCTGACCACGAATATGTAGTTCATTTCTCGCCAGGTTACATATCTATCCTCGAAACGGCGCTTCCTCAATGGAAAGCCACGTTATCGTAGTCAATACGCACTGTAACGCTAATTAGGCGCAGCCGTTGGGTTCGCCGCAGATGAGACCCCTTTTCTCAAATTTTAAATGAGTGAGATATCGTCTCACGGAAAACCTTTATTTGCGTTTAATCACATGAAAAATATTTTTCGGAAAATACGTAATATTTCAATTCACAATAGTATTCATTGTTCGGCGATTTTCGCATGCAAAAAAAATAGCTCAAAATATAACTACGATTATAACAGGAAATCTAATGTTAATGTTCCCCGCATCGACTTCTCATTTCAGAACGACCCTCCATGGTCACACAACTTATCACTGGCAATACAGCGAATCAGCCAACTAGAGAATGAATTATGCCGCATAAAAAACACGTTAATAAAGGAGATGAAAAAACCGCTTCCTCCTCAGCCAAAATTCACCCTCAAAGAATTTCTCCTTTTGGCAGAAAGCATGATAAGAGGAATGGTTAACCGAGTAGAATCTCGTCTAGATGAACCTAGAAGACCAGTAAAAGATAAATCATGTCAATGATAGTACTACTTTAAATTTCACCAAAACGACGCCGAGATCTCAAAATTAATCGAAGAACTGAAACGTAGTTATAATTTTAATTCGCAAAAAACTCCTTATTTCGAACTATTCAAAAAAACTCGCTTGTAAGAAAATCGCCGAACTTCATGATGTTGCCGATGCGGTGGTTGTTCCGGTTAATGTTACTGAAATGTAACTTTCGAATGCGTACATTTACGATTACTACGTAGATCCCTTCATCATTGCGATCTTCAGAGCACTGGGCCACATCCCGTAATCCAAGATGATTACCTAATTACGTATTCTCCTATCAACATTATCGCAAAAGATAAACAATTTAAACATTTTATTTTTATTTAACAATCATCTATTCATAACAATGTACTGACTACAAAGTTAATCCCAAACTTAAAACTTTAAAAAGAATTACACGATATATACTATTTACAACAATTGTAATATCCATTTGTACAAAAGAAATAACTTATGCGTTAAAAATATCAATATTACACTGTAAAAACAGAAAAAAAACACGCGTAGGTACGACAAAAGCCAACAAGGCTTATAAAAATATCAAAAAAGCTCGTTTCAGTACACCTCGTGTTACCTTCAATGCTTCCCCAACGTATTTCCTTCATACACATAAACAAGAAAAACAAAACTAATAAAAAACAAAAAAAAAACAAGCATTAAAAAAATTCTTTTAAAACTTAAAAACGAGAAAGTTTGTACTATCCATATTACAAATACACACACGATATCTGTCGTAAATCGTCGTACTTGAAAACGAGTTTTCATCTATTTCAATCGTCTAAAGAAAAAAATACAACTTCGAATTAAAATGCCGACAAGTAAAACACGAATAATCGCTCCAGCAAAAAAAAAAAAAAAAAAAAAAAACGATTTAAAAAAACTAAAAAATTACTCAAAATACAATCCAGGCGTCGCCTATTACGCGTAATCGAAAAACCGCGAAGAAAATATTCCACGTTATAAAATAAATAAGCAAAAAACATAAAACAATTTTTAAAATATTTAAAAATTTTCTCCATAAATGATAATTTGTGTTCGCAAAATCAATAATGTCTCGTTTTGGATTCCAACGAAATATTGTAAAATTGGTAAAATTAAAACAAACAAATCATCCAAACGGTCGAAAAAATTAATCAATAATTATACATTTACAACGTAACGTTGAAGACAGCTTGTCTTTCTCGTGTTTTCCGCACTAACAAAAAAATTGAATCGAAGACTTATCAAATAAATATACAAATGCTTGATAAAAAAAATAAAAAAAAAACAAACTGGTTATCATAATAAAAATCGCTTAAAATAAACTATTTCTTCGTACATACTATTTTGTTATTCTGATAATGATCCCTCGCTTGAGTAAATACAAAAAAAAAAAAAAAAAAAAACGAAAAAATAAGGCACTTTACATATTCATGTATGTGATAACATTATCAACTTTATTCTTTAAGTATTCCTTCGTTAATCTCATTTCGATTCAATCTCGTTCGTATTTCTTGATGAAAAAAAAAAACTCAGAACGTCGCAAAACTGAATTTTCTTCAATTCCAAACCAATTTCTAACCACATCCATCCGATGAAGGGACCAACCACGTATAAAATCGTAACAGCGCACCTCTACTTGCCGCCTTTTGTGGTAACCTCGTTGTCGGAACAATCAAACCGCATTTGGCGATCGATTTCGTGAAAAATAAAAATAAAAAAATCCCGCAAAACAATAAACAAAACCCTTCGCAATTTTTATCCGGCATATGTCACGATTCGCTTGAGATTGAGATCATAAATGTACCAACGACGTATGACATTCGCCCATTTTCGCTGCTGCTGCACGCGCGAAATCCCTCATCGGTAGCGCTCCTTTGTTGGCCGCATCCCCGTCATCATTTCAGGTACGATCTATATAGGAAAGGACTCCGATTGATATGCTTCTCTTTTTCCATCACGTATAAGAAATCTCGCACGGTGACGCGTTTCAGACGCGGTCTACTGGCCAACTGTGTGATTTAAAATGAAAAATCGTCATTATTAAATGTATTTCCGCTTTTATTCGTATTTTTTATATCAATTTAATCACAATAATTATAATAATAAAAATGATTATTATCTTGATCCTTTTTTAATTTTATTCAAAAAATAAATATACCTAAATAAAATTATTCTTATCAATTTTTTTTTAAATCACTACTTTTTCAGCAAATTTTCAAAAACTTTTCAACTCAACCACCCCCTTCGATCTCCTCTATCAACGAGGTCAAATTTCAGATTAATAGAAAATCTGGATTTAAAAAAAATCTAAAAGTTATAAAAACATCGAAATAAAATTACAAAAAATAATTTAATAAAATTTAAATACGATGTCACGTATTTCGACAGTGCTGCCAATTCATAAAAAATTGTTAACCATTTACCAAAAATGTGCAATTTTTGTACCTATAATTTTTTCAAAAATATTCCGATTTTTTTCATTTTTGCACTACTTTTTTTTTTTTACAAATTTCACCTCTTTTTTACTACTTTTATAGTCCATTTTTTAAAGCTTTACTTTTTCACTACTTCCATTACTTTCACTACATGTTAGATACCCTTTCAAGTTGATAAAAAAAAACCATCACTTTTTAAAATTAAAAATCAACCATCGTATATAATTTAAACAATTTCTTCGACATGACTAAAAAATCACCAATACTCACCGGTAACCTATTAGCTCCAGAACTCAAATTTGAAGAGCCCGAGAAATTCTGCAAAAAAAAAAAATATATTACAACTTCCGACACTTATACGAAGCCCCAGATAAAATCATTTTTCAACTCAGCTCGCATCACAATGTAAACATCATCTCAACCTCGTTTCACCTGTCGTCTGGTTTATATAAGATAAATGATATCTATGATTTCCGGTTATTTCACGTGTTATCGCTTCAGACGACATACGCATATCTCGCAACAAGAGAACCCGACGACATATACGAAGATGAATATTACTTACGAAAGAACCTTGTCCATCGGTACCATCTAGTTTGATCTTTTTACGCGGTCCGATCGCTTGCAAAGCTGTTAAATTCGCTTCTCTTTGCCTCAACTCTTCCATTTCGGCTCTTTGTAGCTACACACGAGACAGAGAAACGTCGTAATTAGACAAATATCCGCTGAAAATGCACCGGAATTCTTCACAAGTAATAAACATGCTCATACTTCTTTGGCTTTGGCTTTTAATTTAACTTGCTCCGGATCTTCGGATTTCGATCGACTTTTCGCCGCTCGTAACAACAATTCGCGTTCCATTTCATCGTGACGTTTACGTTCAACTTTATCTAATTCTTCTAAACATCGTAATTGACCTCGTATATCGTGGCTAATTTCGTAATTTTTGTCAGCCTACGAGAAATACACGAAATTCGAGTGGATGTTGTAAAACGCAGGTGACAACTCGGGTAACACGTTTAATACGCACCTTATTGAAATCGACTCTATGTTCAGCTATCACATTTAATTTTTCTACTATATTTTTCAAACGTTCTTGAGCTGCGTGCGAAATCAACGCTACCACATCCAAACTAGGTTCTTCGAGGCCGTGTTTCGCGGCTGTGAAAATAAAATTTCATCGGATACGATTAAATTTAGATAAAAATTAACCAATTCGAGCGATTCAATTGTACGCTGAAGACATAGGAGGAAAGCCACTTCGTCGACTCACCTATTTCGGCGATCCTCATAGTCAACGGATGCGTATGTAAGAACGTTTCATCTTTACACGATCTAATTTGCGTGCCGACGAATTCGGACGGGCCTAAGATACGTTGCGTCTCTTCGGCCAAATTAACGCCGGCCATGGCAGCAACATCATTAACATCATCGTCGCCGCTACACGACAGAGAAAACGTAATCGATAATTTCGGCCGTTTCTACGAATCGTATATATATATATACTTACACATAACCGCCGGCTAACGCGGTAACCGAAGTAGCGGCGGCGGCGGCAGCGGCCGCAGCAGTAGCCACCGATTTCTTCTCCTTCTCCTTGGCGGCCGCTTTCGCCTGACTAGAGGCAATCTGCTGTTTCCCGATACCAGCCAACATCGGCGATTTAGATATGAAATTATTCTTCGTACCGATCACAGGCGAGCTTTTTTGCGACACGGAATTCGCGGTTTGCGCGCGTATTATCGGACTAGCGGCGTTGGCCTTGATCGGCATGGATTTCATGAGCTGCTGGCGTACCGGCGCCGGAACGCGGACGGTTGTTGTTCCGGCGGCGACCGTTTGCTGCCCGAGCACAGTCGCGCCGCTCGCCATCGCGGTGTTGGTAGACGAGACCAATGTGAGCGCGGTTGACGTACTCGTCGACGAGTTGGCCGCGCTATTTAAAGCTACAGATGTCGAGACCGGTAGCGCTGATTGGGGTATACGTACGGTCGTCGCCACCGTCGGCATTTGCGAGGTAACCATTTTAACACCGCCGGCGCCGACGCTGCCGCCGGCTACGTTTGCCGCTGTCGCTACTCTGACGACTGGTTGCTGAAAACGAGCAAATGATATTTGTACTTCGGAGGTTCTGCGTTGTCGGAATTAGGCGGTAAGTTGAGGTGATATCTTACCGTTATCAATCTATGATGTTGGATGGTCTGCTGAGGACGCGTGGTAGTCGCCATTGACGATTGCGGTATCATTCGCACCTGTTGCACGCCTACTACAGGACGTACTTGATTGTTCTGTGAAAATAGACGCGTACTTATAATATAATTTTGCAAAAGTATAAAGAAAAAGTGAATGCAAAATAATGGCAAATCGAAAATACCATTTGGCAACGCATTTTTCCTCTTAGGAAGGTCTTTTTGCAATTTCTTCACAAGAAGAATTTAGCAAAAAAGCCATAGATATTGTTAAAACGAAAGACTAGGCGTGGTTACAAAATCACAACATTAAACACGTTGCCAAATCGTAATCCCGTTCTTTTAATTATCTTCATAATCGAAAACAAAAGAAATAAAATCCACCAAACCTGTAATTGAGCTTGAACTACACTAGGAGAAGCAGCTAACACGACGGTTGTTTGAGATTGCGTCGGAGCCGGAGGTGGTCTGATACCATCGATGGTCAATTCTTGAGCTATCATCGCAACCCTTAGTAATGGTAAACTTTTCTGCGAAGGAGATAATCAACCGTTCAAAATCGGCGCGATGAAAAAATTCTCAAAATAACGGTGAACATACTTTTAAAAAGCCAATTAAACATGGTTGAGGAGAAGCGTTTAGTAATTTTTCCAGGCGATCACAGAATTCTTCGGGTTCGACTTTAGAATCGATAAGCTCTTGAATAAGAGTTTTAACATTTCTTTCCACAGCCTTAGGTTCTTTACTAGAAAGTTCTAGTAAATTAGTTAAGAATTTACGACATTTCTCCTTCGTATTGTCGTTATTTCGTTGAGCAGT
Source organism: Maconellicoccus hirsutus (assembly GCA_003261595.1). Classification (NCBI taxonomy): domain Eukaryota; kingdom Metazoa; phylum Arthropoda; class Insecta; order Hemiptera; family Pseudococcidae; genus Maconellicoccus; species Maconellicoccus hirsutus. Next base: position 15,024 of record QBDW01005043.1, read on the forward strand.
CTGTAAAAATATCGTCGAGTGAATATTGCGCCTTTAGGTTTTCCGGTAAAACCAAATAACTTACGCTTCCGGCTTGAAGTTGATTTTGAGTGGTGATAGTTTGCACAGTCGAAGACGGCGTTGCACTGGAAGCTGCACACTGCGTAGAAAAAAATATTAATTTTATTTCGATTTACGGCGATAATTCGCAATTCGGTACTTACTACTGGAACCGTTTGTATTCGAAAGCCTTGAGCAGGGATGGTAGCTGTGGTAGCATTTTGACCTATTGTTGTTCCTTGGGCAGGAGGTGGACAAACTCGTAAAAATTGATATGCTCCGTTTTCGGTTTTAATCAACAAATGTCCGCCTTGAGCGCCTTGTAATCCTTGTAGCGCTTGAAGAGTAATTTGCTATAATCACCAGGGCATATTATCGGTTAGGCTTCAACGTAAACGATAACATTGCTTATCGTACAATTGGAGAAATGAAACACGTGATATGATAACGCGAATAGGAAATGAATACGAGTCGATAATCGCAAGAAACGTGTTAACTGGATGAAAATCAAACCTCGACTAAATCCTTATCGCGTTGGAAAAGATAACGCAATAAAGAATTCGCGCGAAATATACCATAATGCGGATGTTCTAAACACTTACCCCTGGTTGTCCTGGACGAGCACCGATCATCTGTGGTATCATTAATCTGGCTGGAGCATTAGGTCTGGTAGCTTGTTGGGCCGGAGATCCGGCGCGCACGGCGTTAATATTGACAACTTGAACATTTGATAAAATGGTTTGCGGTGTACTACTAACTATTGTTTGAGCACCGCCGGCAGTAGTTGTTCTGGCAAGAGTAACCGCCGTGTTTAGCTGAGACCCTGATAACGATATTGCTGTAGTCATTTGCGTAGGTACGACGGACGACTGGACGTTGTTATTCGCACTCGATTTAATAATAACAGCAGTTCCTGAGGATTTATTCTGTTCAGTTGCAACAGGTGAAATTTATACGATAATTATCACTACGTAATGAAAAATTATTTCACATACCTTGCAGATTGGAACTGGACACATTCAAAACACTATTCGCGGGTAATGACGCAACATTTAAATTTCCGTTCGGTAACGACCCGACATTTTGTAAAGGATATGTAACCCTAGTACCCACAACGTTAGTTGCGGTTTGATTTGAAGCGTAAACGGTTTTTATCCCATCTTGTGTTTTCACAATATTAGCCGTACTAGATTGTACTACGTTTGGTATTTGATTGATAAAACTAGAGCTAGATACTACGCCTTGTACGCTAGTATTTGTAACAGTTTGTGTTATATTACCAATCTGATGACCGCCGCTTGATAAATCTTTGTTTGGTTCTGATTTCAGTACTATACTCATGGTATCGGATCGACCATTGGCGGTCCCATGTTTTTCATTCGACGCTGGACTTCCGATTGATACGCCACTTTGTAAATGATTTTGATTTAACGCGTTCGATGATACTTGTTGACAAGAAACACTAGATGAAGGGGCCCCAAGCTGATTTTCTAATGACCCAACAATAGCACTTACCGCCGATTCGTCTACATCTGTACTGAGAGCTTCTTCCAGAAACTTGGCTGACGACGCCATTTTCTGACTAATTCGTCAGCCACTGCCCTTTGCGCATGCGTTCGTAAAAAACGTCATTACAAAGAGAAACGAAATTCTTATCAAACAAAAACAAACTCGATGTAAGTAACCATCGCTATTGTAGAATGCCAAATTTTTTTGATTTTTTTTTCCAAATTTTCAATTATTAATTTTTTTATTTAAATTGCGAAATAAAAACCGCGGGTGTGAATTATAATATTGAAAAAACTAACATCAATCAGAAAAATTACCGCTAATAAGTTTTAACTGCCATAATTATGAAGAAAAATCACAAACAAAAAAAATATGACGGTACAGTGTTGTTCAGTAATAGATTACAAAAAGCCAACAAGAATACAATGAAATTTTCGTAAATTTTTCTAACCGCCAAAATAAAGTTCAACCAAAACAAAAAATTTAAAATTCTAATCGCTTTTTATTATATAAAATTTATATTATGTGATTACGAAGTCGGGTAATTTAATTTCCGATTGAATTTTTGTCAAATAAATGAGTGCTGTAAAATGAAAAAATCATCGTTAGGCAGACGTTCGTCCATCTTGGGCCAAGGCCGACTATCAAACGTCGACCGAAGCAGTGTGAGGTAAAACTAGACTAATATTCAACATAAAAACTCACCATTAATCGTGCTACTGCTTAGGGGTACAGCCGAGAGTAAAAAATCATTCATACCGAAACCAACGAGTTCGAAAAATGAACGAGGCTCATCAGCCGACCGAGATTTTATGGGGTCGTCATCTGTGAAAAAAGATCAACATTTTTCCGGTGGTTTACGAAGATCGAAAAGTTTCATGGAGTTGAATCGTAATTCTTATAGTCAAACGCCTACGCAGTTTAGTAGGCGTAATACAGCTAGCTCATGCAGGTATGTTCAATCTCGTATTAATTTCCAATTTCCTCGTTCAACATTTAACCACAAATACTCTTCAGGAAATTTTCTGAAAGCACTGGTCGTCCGAGTTCCATGGGCGCTCCGAAAAGTGCTCGAAAAGAATCCAGACCAGTTAACGATAGAGCTTTTCAAGTAGAAGCTCAAAAGAGGGTAATTATATCGCATAGAGTTACCTTATTCCGCTTTACTACTCAATTTTTCTCCAGATTCAAAACTTCTTCTTGGAACATGCACCGCATCTATTGGATAACGGAAGCATTAAACCAATGACTGCAGCCATGTTCGCTAACTTAGTCCAATTTTTGATATCACGCTACGATAAGAAAATTGTAATAAACCGTTCAAACCTTATCGAAGAAATACCAAACATCTGTAGCCAGTACAGTTACAAAGGAAAAGCCGAGAAATCATGGTTAATGACAGGTATGTTGTGATTTTTGTAGTAGAGCTATCTTTGTTTTGTTCTCTCATGTGTTTTCTTTCTCCATCTAGTAAATGCTCCTCATTCCTGGCCATACGTAGTCTCTTTCTTGGACTGGTTGGTCGAGCTGAACAAATGTTCGATGATTTTCAACGTTCAAGAAGGTTTATATCCCGACAGAGTTGAAGAAGAGGGCGATGGCGAGGACTTGTTTGATTTCAAATTATTAATTCCGCATTTACTCAGCGGTTACATAACTGGAAACAGTGCCGAAGAAATGCAGCTGTATTTAAACGAACATAGTACGTCATCGAATCATGTATTCGCCATCAATTACGATGATTTCACGTATATTGGTTGTTTTTAGAAATCGCAATGGGTCTTGATGACGAAGAACAAGCAAGATTACAACAAGAATATATCGATCTACAAAAAGAGCTCAACGATAGCGAAGATACTCAAGAAGAAGAAAAACTGCAAGTAAGTGAATCTTTCGTATCAATACATTTTGAATTCATCTAATTAATCTAATATTTCAGAGCATGCAAAGTGCTGTCGCAGCTTTACGCAACGATATCAGTAACACTCAAGCATTCATTTACGATACTGAAAATTACGTCGGATTAATGAATAAAAAACACGAAGAAAAGTTGATACAATTTCAAGAATACGGTATTTACAAACATATTTCTCGTATATTAATATTTTATGACTCGACTAAAATCTGTTGCAAAATCAGAACGTAAAATCAAAGTATCAACGGAGAGATTAGAACAACTGCGCCTCCAGGTATCGTGCCAAGAGATATCTCCCGAACGTAGCCAAGAAATTCAAGATAAAATTGCAACATTACTTCAAGAACTTCGACAATTAGATCAACAAATTACCGAATACCAAAACGAAATCTACAAAGTAGACATTGAATTGGTTAAGAATCGTAACGAAGTACGTCTTGAATTATTTCAAAGTAGTTCACTTCTACTTTCATTTTAATTTTCTTTAAAAATGTTTGTAGTTCAATAAAATAGTTCAAATTTACAACAAAGAAATCACCATTAATTCAGCTAAAATATCAGATTTAAAAAATGGTCTGATAGAGGATACTTCCGTTATATTTAGAGAAGGCTCGAATTCCAACAAACGATTTGAACAACAGGACTTGGCATTGAAAGAAGTCAAGATATCGTTGCGAAATAAAATACGAGATCTAGAAATGGATATACATAGGGAACAATTGATTGTTCAAAAGGTATTGAATTTGATAACTTTGGAATTCATTTTGCATTTTTGTAATCTTTAATCAACTTATCAGATTGAAGATCAAAAAATTGTACACACCGAAGAAAACGAGAAAGTCTCTAGCCAATACGAACAAATTACGATGGAAATATCCGAAATTAAAACGGAGCTAAAAAGAGTAATAATTTATGTTTGCTTAGACTTGCGTTTTACGTGATTCGTAATCATTTGGTTAAAACATGTGAACGTAGGATAAAGAACAAGCAAAAGTAAATGTGAATGAATTGCACAAGAAAACTAAATCGATCAAGGAAAAAGATGAAAATTGCGCAACAAGTTTGACCAGCTTACGCGAAGAATTATCGATCATCGAAAAGAAGTGCGTATTAATAATTTTTCAGAAACTTTTGAATTTTAATTAACATTTTTTTTTAATCAGACATTTAACGGTAAAAGAAGAAATAGATAAATATGTCATGCAGAGTTTAGAGTTTCTTGAAGAGAAAAAAGAAAATCAACAAGAATTCCAACGACGTTTAGAGGTAAATGAATTTATCAATTTGACTTCGCCGAATCTAAATTTAAAAAAATTTGTTGATTTTGCAGGAAATCACTAAAGGGAACCTTGAAAATACACTAATGAAGTTGAAAGATCTAAATGAGTAATGCAAATTTCCTTTCTTTTTTTTAATAATGGAAGCAGGACATTTCAGAAATTATTATATTGTAAATACTCGTATGTATTCATTAAATTGTTTTTTATCTAAAAAATTATTTATACCTTGACAGCAATAAACAGAAGTTTTTAATTCGTCTTGATTTTAAATACGTATGAATAAGTAGTCTATTTTTTTTACTCGGATGCTTTCACGAATGCTCGTAGGTAGCTCGTCATTTCAAGAAAACACGTATTCCCATAAATCTGATTTTTTTCAAAATTTTACGAATATACCTAAGCTGCTGTTCCATGCGCATTAATATGGAAAATTTTTCTATTCTTCTTTCATTAGCTCTTTACTCTTATCATCTTTCATTTTATCAGCCAACGCCATATACTGACCAGCCACAGCCATAATCTAAAATATTAAAATAGTCGATCATTTCTTAGTTTGAATATTATCAATTCATCAGACACGATCTACCTGTTCTTTAATGATGAACGCTCTATCATCTGACAATCCATCGAGTTTTTTTAAATCTAATTTCTTTATATACTTATTTTGAATTTCTCTAAGATTTTCCTTGCATTTATTTAGATAAGTCTTCGCTCCTTTAACCAAATTCTCTCGATGTTCGCGAGTAATCCTAAAATACCCGATGATAAATATTCCTCAAACGAGAAAATATCGTTACAATACGACATACTTGGGAATCGGAACAAACACAGATGTACCATCTTGTTGAGGATTCAAGTTCATCCCACTTTTACTAATTGCTTCGATTACGGTTTGAATCGTTTGCGGAAAAGATGCAAAATTTAAGACCAAAACTTTCGGGTTTTTTCGATTAATTTGCGCTAAATCCTGTATCGTGTATTCGTCACCTTCGAATTCGATAGTCAACGTTTCTATTGCACCTGCGAAATTTCCTATTTAGAACCAAAATGTATAGAAGTGATACTATGAATACCTGCTGCTGATCTCAGAGATAAATTCTTAATATACTGATTTTTTAAATTATCCACAGCAGTTTGCAATTCCTCTCTGAATTTATCAACGTTGATAGCTTCGGTCATGATATCGTCTCTGATCTCGACTTTTTTCCCTGTAATAATATTATTTAACGAGGGACTATGATGAATTTAACTCGAATGAATTACCTCCTCCTGATTTAACTTTATCTCGATTTTTGGCGTAGAGACGACACTGAATCGGGCAAATTGATGAGAACTTTAATGAAGCATTGCAAATGGGTGTTTTGTAGGAATACGACACAGTGAAAAGATTTCGAGAAAGTTTCAGCTCATGACTAGAACAACGACATATTCTGGGCAGAATCCGGGCTTGCAAAAGTAACCGATGACAACTCATTTTTGAACTGAAAATGTTCATGAACTTAACATAGGTAAATTAAGCTGCATACTAGAAAGTATTTTACCAAGTTTGGGTGAATTCAGAAAAAGACGAAATACAGTATAACAACGATCAAAAACGAAACGAACATCAAGTTCCAAATTTTATAAAAATCAAGTTCACCGGCACGCTTCTTCATTTTAGAAACATTTTTTTGCTTCTGTTATCATTTTTATCAATGAATATAACAACAACACAAAACTTTTGCACAGGGAAGCAAGCAGGTGCATGTTTCGGTTACTGGAATGATTTTAATTTTCGATTTTACATAATATTCTAATTACAAAACAAAAATATATTTGGAAACAAACATGTAAAATAATTCAACTTTTGAAAAGTATTTATCGTAAAATCACTGATCCAACACGAAATGAAATAAGAAATCCTTTATTAAGCTTTTCTCGGTTATTAAATATGGTTCAATTCCTAGGTATAATTTTTCTGTAAATTTTTTATTTTAAAATTTTTTACCAGCTTATCGCTTACAGATAAGGTTACTCAGGTCTGACTATTATTTAACTCACCTACGTAAAACTACGGATGGCCTTAAGGTATTCCATTTCTTTATCGCGCAGTGCTTATACTTACTCGCTCAAAAATGCAAGTGAAACATTACGCCGCAGGTAGGTCCTCAGTACAATAAAAGGAGCATTAAAATAATACAATTTTAATTTATTAAACAAAATTTTCATAAATTTCAGGTTCCACCGAACCGCCACTACAACGTGATAAAATTTATTTATTCAGCATGCGATTTTGTCCATTCGCCTACAGAGCTCATCTTGTCTTGAACGCGAAAAAAATTCCGTGATTTTTAGTTTCTACACTTTCCATGTCCGAACGCGATGAAAGGTCTAATGATTTTAAAATTTCAGATATGAACCAATATATATCAATTTGGCATCAAAACCTAAATGGTATTTGGATAAATTTCCAGCCGGTCGAGTTCCTGCATTGTTATATAAAAATGAATTATTCTACGAGAGTTTGCTGCTAGCTGATTTCATCGACGAAGAATTCCCTACTAACCCTCTATATCCTACTGATAAGATAAAAAAAATGAAAGATAAGATGTTGATAGAAAAATTCAGTACGGTGAGTGAGAGGAACTTATGCTTCATTCACGATTCATGTCTGATATAATGTTACTAAAATTCTAGGTAACTGGAGCTTTTTACAAAACGGCTTGGGGAGAATTTAACAAGGAAAATTTCAATGCATTCCTTAATGCTATAGTAGAATATGATAATGAACTTGGTCACAGAGCGACAAAATATTTCGGAGGTATAAATTTACGTCAAAGGTAAACAGAAAGCTCAGAAATAATCTACATTCACTTTCATAGGCGATAAACCGCTCATGGTCGATTACATGATTTGGCCTTGGTTCGAAAGAATGAATCTGTTATCTATACTTTATGGATCCGATGCAAAAATACCCGAAGAAAAGATACCTAATTTAGTAAGAATTTCAAAAATCTCCAAAGTTCAAAAATTAATTGTTGCTCTATTTTTCAGACCAAATGGACGTCGTTGATGAAAAATGACGAGGCTGTAAAAAAGCACTACGCTTCGGTTCAAACTCATGCTTTACATTTTAAACTACGCAAACAAAGTGATCCTGGAGCTTTCGATCTACAAATTCAGTAATATAATTAACAACGAATAGCAAATCTATTTTAAGTCACCTATTTTAATTTCAGTGTGTAAATAAAATAAAGTTAGTATTCGTTTTTCAAGATTAAATTTCTTTCCATAACTTGCAAAATAAGTAAATTTTTAAATTATAATTACAAAATCAATAATTGTTTCGTAAAATGAAGAAAATAATGACTAATTTTTAATTTGTAATTCAGCAAAATCGAGTGGTAATGTGAAAACTGGTAGGAGATGAATTTGACCGTTACAGTTCTTCCCCGCGAAGACCAGGGCCCAGGGGTCTAGTACCAAATCGCGACTGGTTAAAAAACGTAGTGTGTGGCAGTCCTGCATCAATTTGCTGAAACTCGACTGTCTCTACCTGCTCGTATTTTTAAAATGAAAAAAAATGATTAGAACACTCAGCTTAGTTTGCCTAAAAAATATGAATCTTTTCTATCAGTGTTGTCATATTATAAACTTCAAAAGTTCAAAATTTGGAAACAATCTATTTTTTTCTTCTAAATCAGAAAACTGATAACTGAATTTCAATGGAATTGATACGGGATGCTGCTTGATAAAAACAACTGTTTTAAAATTATACATCATAGGTATTCCCATGGTATTTCCTTCGAACAATTTCTCGGAAAACCATTGATATAATCAAATAAAAAACTAATCATTTTGCATTCTATTCACACTCATTTTATCGTACACGGTGATCAAAATTATTCGATCGTTGAGGTTGTTTACTCGACTGAAAATGAAAGTAAAACATTACGCCGAAGGTAAGTAGAAATGCTTCTGATATTATTACTTGAAATACATTATTTGCTAAAATTTTAGGTTCTATCGAGCCAACATTAAAACCTGAACAAATCTACTTATACAGCATGCGATTTTGCCCTTTCGCCCATCGAGCTCATCTTGTCTTAAACGCGAAAAACGTTCCGTAAGTACAAAGTGATCTAATTTCAGCAGAATGCAGAATTGATTTGTTGCAATACTCATTTATTTCAGGTATGAACCGATATTTATAAATTTGGCATCAAAACCAAAATGGTATCTGGATAAATTCCCGGCTGGTCGAGTTCCTGCGTTATTATACAAAAATGAATTTCTATACGAGAGTTTACTGCTGGCTGATTTCATCGATGAAGAATTCCCTAAAAACCCTTTGTATCCTGCCGATACCATTAAAAAGATCAAAGACAAGTTGTTGGTGGAAAAATTTAATTCGGTTAGTAAATATTTCAGTTCATTTGTAACAGACATTTCATTACCGATCATGAATGCAGGTAACCGGAGCATTTTATAAAACTGCTATGGTTGAATTCAACAAAGATAATTTCAAGATATTACTAAACTCTATAGAAGAATTCGATAAAGAGCTCGCTGACAGAAAAACCAAATATTTCGGAGGTATATAATAACGGTAAAAGTTAACAAAGAGCCATAAAGATTATTTAATTCGGTTTTCATAGGCAATGATAAACCTCTTATGGTTGATTATATGATTTGGCCATGGTTCGAGAGATTGGATCTGTTATCAATACTTTTTGGATCTGATGCTAAAATACTTGCGGAAAAGATACCTAATTTAGTAAGTATACCTGAAGTGTTTACTTCAATTGTACACTTGTATTAAACGTAATTTTGATTTTTTACTTTTAGACTAAATGGATATTGTTGATGAAAAATGACGAAGCTGTTAAAAAACATTATGCTTCTGCTAAGGTTCACGCTGAACATTTCAAACTTCGGAAACAAAATGATCCCGGTGCTTTTGATTTGGCTATTGAATAATATAAATTACCTTTGTAAAAACTTCGTTACCTCAATTTTTATTTACAAAATAAATCAGTATTCTTAGTAAACATTGTTTACGTGTATATAACACTTAACACTTGAAAAATGCAATATATTTATTATTTTTATATTTAATTTTTTTATTATTTTAATTTCATTCTGATAAGTTAAAATATGAAAATTTATAAACGAAAGAATTTTTTATTCATTGGAGCTACATTTCTCAATATTTGACAACGCGCAACGCTACGACAAACCGCAATCGATTAACTGTTTGAAGTCATTTTTAAGGCTTCACCGCTGATAAGGTACGGTCAACTAATCAACTTAACTTGTGAGATAAAACTTCGAGTGATATTTAGACATAATTGAATTCGCGATTTAATCAATCGTCCTATTCATCATCGACAGTTCAAATTATTCGGTACTCGTTTCAAAATGGAAGTAATACATTACACTGAAGGTAAGTGAACAGCTCCAAGTTCTAGTTTATTTTTTTGAATCACGTCATCGAAGCAATTCCAACTATGTAAATATTTCTATTTAGGTTCCATCGAGCCGACATTACAACCTAATCAAATCTATTTGTATAGTATGCGATTCTGTCCTTACTCTCATCGAGTTCATCTGATCTTGAACACATTACAAATACTGTACGTTCATAAAGTCTCCTAACATTTAATCAAATATTTCCAATTAACTAAAAATTCAAGTATTACCTCAGATACGAACCAATATTCATAAATTTAATATCAAAACCGAAATGGTACTTGGATAAATTTCCGTCCGGTCGAGTACCAGCGTTATTGCACGAGAACGAATTCATCTACGAAAGTTTACTCTTAGCTGATTACATCAACGAGAAATTCTCCAATAATTCCCTCTACCCTCGTGAACTCGTCAAAAAATACAAAGATAAAATATTAATTGAAAATTTCAGCGAAGTGAGTATTTCCGTTTAAACGCAGCTTTATCCATTGATCACCATCGATCATCGAATATGATTTCAGGCGATCTCAGCATTTCAACAAATGACTAAAGTCGAATTCAAATCGGAAAATTTTAATAAATTAATCGACAAAATACAAGAATACGAAAAAGAATTAGTAACCAGAGGAACTAGTTATTTCGGAGGTAATAATAATCCCTTTTAAAAACACAATAATCGTCAATCGCGAATAATCTATTTCTATTTAACTTAAAAAGGAGATAAACCTCTCATGATCGATTTCATGATTTGGCCTTGGTTCGAGAGAGTCGATTTGTTGGCAATTTTGTATCCTGAATCAGATTCCAAAATACCATACGAAAAGATACCAAATTTAGTACGAATTTTTTCATTACCTGCGCTAATTCGATTCATGATTTAAGCCTTTTCGTTTTATTTTTTCACGAATACTTACTTTTTTCAGACTAAATGGATCTCATTGATGAAAAACGACGAAGCGGTCAAGAAACATTATATTCCTGCACAAATACACGCCAAATATGTACAACTACGTAAACAAAAAGACCCTGGAGCTTTTAACATAACTATTTAAACATAAACTTGGTATACAATCATAATAAAAAGTCATTAAACCGAATAAAAATTTTTTTTCAATTTTTCACTTGAAAAAAATTGGCAACAAACGTGACGCGCGGTATTTCCTACCGTCCACTAAATCCTAGCGGCTTTCAGGTGTTTACGGGCCAACACCGATTATCACTTTTTTCGCGCGGTATTTCCCACCGTCCACTGAATTCTAGCGGTTTTTTGGTGTTTACGGGCCAAAACCAATTTTTTCGCGCGGTATTTCCAACCGTCCACTGAATTCTAGCGGGTTTTTAGTGTTTACGGGCCAAAACCAACTATCATTTTTTTCACGCGGTATTTCCAACCGTCCACTGAATTCTAGCGGTTTTTTGGTGCTTACGGGCCAAAACCGATTATCACTTTTTTCGCGCGGTATTTCCCACCATCCACTGAATTCTAGCGGTTTTTTGGTGTTTACGGGCCAAAACCAATTAACTTTTTTCGCGCGGTATTTCCTACCGTCCACTAAATTCTAGCGGTTTTTTGGTGTTTACAGGCTAAAACCAATTATCACTTTTTTCATAAGATTTGGCGAATTCTAAACGTACCTCTCAAGTTTTTCGTCACCCCATCGAAATCCACGATTCTGAATTCCCTTTCTTACCCTTTCTTCCCCCATTTCAAATACCATTTACTAAGGCTTTTACAAGACGATAAAATTTTTATTTAAATTAAACGTACAAAATCACAATATAAAATAACTACTACTGAATTTTACACCTTCAATAAAATCAACCGCACCGATTGCGTTAGTAAGCAAAACGACCATTGAACTTTTACGACATCGAAAGCTCGACGAGAAATAAAATTTAACCCGTGTAAATCTCACTTTAACACTTCTATCAAACGATCGCCAATACCTCACCTAGGCTTTTATTGTTTATTTTTAATTGAAAGAGATAAAAAAAAGGCAAAAAACTCGCGACGTTTAATCATTAACCACAAACCGAGTTAAAATTTTAACATTATCAAAACTTTGCGGTAAACTCGGCGCAAAGAAGAAACAACGCCACCGCTATCCTCGTGGGTGAGATAAAAGTTAAACCATACAAACTACAAGCAAGCTTCGAAATATGTCGAAAGTTTCAAACCCTTAATAAAGTATTAAATGGCAAACGGCGTTATTTAAAAGTTACTCGAAGATTAAAATTAACCGAGTAAAAGAACCGGTCGTCGTATTCTTTAAACAACCGAACCTTTTATTATTAATGTAAGCGGATTTCACAATGAAACCTTTTTTTTAATATAATGAGCACTTCGCAACGAAATTTATATTTATATGTCGTAAAAAAAAAACACGAAAATTTAGCCGTTAAAAAGGTTGTACGAAAAACATCGTAATACTAGAATACTTGGTGAATATTTAAATTAATGAATTACTCCGCCGCAGATTTTCACTTTGTGTGTATGAGGTACCGATTTAAATATTTATAAATCGCGTTACAAAAAAAAAGAAAAGATTACTTACGACTACGCAACGACATGGCAAATGCCATATTAAAGTTATAAAATATTTTACGTCCTTCGTTATCTCCTTTTAGCTTTGTTTTAGCTTTTTCTCTCGACTTGATTTTCTTTTCATTTATTTTTAACCAGCTTCATTGTACAAGCAGAGTATTCTCCCTTTTCTACTTACGCTGGAAAATTAATTTCCGCTTTTCTGCCCCTTTCTTTTTATCCTTATTTTTAGGTACAAATTGTACATACGCGAGTACCAAAATTTCTCGTACCATTTTCAAGTCAAAACGTAGAAAACCCCTGCAAGGGGACATTCCAACGATAACTATCTAGGACTGGATTGCTCGAAGAATTATGCGATTTTTAGCAGTTTCATAAAAAAGTGACGGAAGAAGATGAAAAGGACATCGTCAATCCCCCCTCACATCCTCTACCAAAAATTGATTAAAAAATACACCGTAACATGAAATTCATTTCGACTCCTTTTTACATTTTGTCTCAAGGAATGGAAATCAAAAAAAAAAAACTTCAAAATGGAATTCCATGTAATACATTTGAACCTCTCCTCCCGCCAATCTCTTTCACCGTCAAAACGACGCCGGCAAGGTAAAGCTTCTTCATTCGTAGTATTTCCTAAATCCAACGCGTTCCGGAAAAACGTTATAAATTTATGAATTCATATCGAGCTTGTCACATTTTCGTGTAACGCGTCGATACACGAAGACGAACCATCGAAAAGAAGCAAACAACTCAACGCACCTCACCAAAAAAGCGCAAAAAATTCAAGCAATATACGACGAATAAATGCGAACATCTCCCAAGAGAGCGAATGTTCATCTGTGCCAGAAAATGACGCGCTTAGTAAAGGCGTCCTTCTCCTATCGACGTCCTATATTAAACGACCGCCGCAATGACCATGGTATATTATCAAAATTCTATATCGCCCCCCTCTTCCATCATCTTATACACCAAACTGTATATAGTTTATTGGTCACTCGAGTGTTGGCTTTTCTATCTCACACTTCTACTTCGCGATAAAACCAATTTTCGTCATTTTTAAAACTATAGCAATATGACGATTGGAAAACTTCAACATGATCTTAGAGACGCGGCGAATCGATCATTGCTATAATATATCATTGTCGTCGTCGCAGCGCAGCCGCTATATTATGACGGATTGGTATACCTCTTCGGGTAAGGCCAAAGAAAGGTAAGACTTGTCGCGAAATAATTCGAATTGAAATTTTTTTCAAGGCGCGATTCGTCGTCGACGATATTTTACCTGGGTTTTATTATACGCGACATTTATAACGGGTGTTTTAGCATTTTATTTATTTTTATAGCCGCTCACTACATCCTTTTCTACATATTGCACCTTTTAGCCGCGATTCATGGCGTGTGTACCTAGCTCGGTGCAAATATATGAAAATTTATAGCTATATTATGCTTTTTAATTTCATTACTTATTTGCTCGCAGCGGTAAGCTTGGAATGACGAATTCGAATTTGCAAGGAGAGTATTATTTCGATTGTGGTCTTATTCGCTATGCGTACAATTCCATTATTTTATTTTACTTAGAAAAACTTCGAAACATTAAATAGAATTCATGATGAAAACAGACATTAGAAGAATGTCTCCGAAAAACTGTGTACAAAACGTCAACATTCAACTCGTAAAATGAAAAGAAATACTGGCGTTGCTTAATTGGTCAACTTCCAGAACACAGACAAAAACATTGCAAGAGTAACACCTTAAACCGATTCCTATTGCCTTTATTTTACCTTGACAAGTAAACTGGAAACAACGCGATAAAACCAGTTTGACCAGTTTTCAACCAAAACATTACAACAACACACATAACTTGTTCCTTATTGTTTTTTTTTGTTTTGAAACCGAACAACCTTAAGTGGATATGGAACAACACGATAAAAACCAGTCTGACTAGTTTTCAACCAATACATTACAACAACAACACACATAACTTGTTCCTTATTGTATTTTTTGTTTTGAAACCGAACAACCTTAAGTGGATACGGAACAACGCGATAAAAACCAGTCTGATTAGTTTTCAACCAACACATTACAACAACAACATGCAAAACCTGTTTTCTATTGTTTTGAAACCGAACAACCTCAACAAGTGGATATGGAACAACACGATAGAAACCAGTTCCACGCAAAACTTGTTTCCTATTGTTTTTCTTTTGTTTTGAAACCGAACAACCTCAACAAGCGGATATGGAACAACGCGATAAAAACCAGTTTGACCAGTTTTCAACCAAAACATTACAACAACAACAACAACAACAACATGTGAAACCTGTTTCCTATTGTTCTGAAACCGAACAACCTCAACAAGTGGATATGGAACAACACGATAAAAACCAGTTCCACGCAAAACTTGTTTCTTATTGTTTTTCTTTTGTTTTGAAACCAAACAACCTCAAGTGGATATGGAACAACACGATAAAAACCAGTTTGACTAGTTTTCAACCAACACATTACAAAAACAACAACAACAACGACATGCAAAACCTGTTTCCTGTTGTTTTGAACCCCAACAACCTCAACAAACGGATATGCAATAACGCGATAAAAACCAGCTTCACGCAAAACTTGTTTCCTATTGTTTTTCTTTTGTTTTGAAACCGAACAACTTCAACAAGTGGATATGGAACAACACAATAAAAACCAGTTTGATTAGTTTTCAACCAAAACATTACAACAACAACACGCAAAACGTGTTCCCTATTGTTTTTCTTTTGTTTTAAAACCGAACAACCTCAACAAGTGGAAACGTAACAATGCGATAGAAACAAGTTTCATCCAAAACTTGTTTCCTATTGTTTTTCTTTTGTTTTGAAACCGAATAACCTCAATAAGTGGATATGGAACAACGCGATAAAAACCAGTTTGACTAGTTTTTGACCAGAATATTACAACAACATATTTTAATTCAACGAAAAACCTGTTTCTTATTGTTTTTCTTTTGTCTGGAAACCGAACAACCTTGACAAGTGTATCCAAAACAAATAGAGTTTGTTTCTGAATAGTCGCTCCAGCAACACAATGTCTCCTCATTTTATAATCCTTCATGATCCTGACATCTTTTCCAGACAATTAGTCAATTACTCAATAAACACCTATCACCTCCACACAACCTCATCTTGAAATCGCAGACGCAACAAAACACAAAAGTCAGGTAATTGACACCGTCGCGAAGACATCTTACAACGGAAGTAAGTCTTATAAAGTGGTCTAATCTTAGACGGCGATAAATCTAACGCCCGGTACACACACCACCGTGTTGCAGGTGGTTTGACGAAATTTAATGCGAAAATACCAGGGCGACGATAATGGTATTTAGGAGCATCATCGTACAGGCGAGTAAAGCGCAAAGTAGATTTAAAAGGGTAAAGGGTTTATGGTGAAATGTGTTTTATAGCTCGCCGGAGAGTCCAACTTAATCCTCGACGGACTTAAAATTTAAGTCCACGCAGACACCGGCCAGTACACTTTTCGCTAATTGCCATCGCACGCGTTTTCGTATACGAGCGCATCTAAAACAGCGAGATAATTTTTTCCACGGATTGAATGTTTTTCCAACCTCAAGTATCGGATTACCTCGTTGCACGACGAAAGGGAGCTTTCCACAAAACAAAGCCGTTTTATCAATCAGTTAGCTCGCGGATATAGAGAATTATAAGGATTGTTTTTAAGCTATAAAATTACATTTTCAACAAGTCGTTTCTCCTTTTACCTCCGCGTCTATACCTCAATCCACGTATACTCCTCCGTTCCAACTCCTTAACTGAAATTTCAACCCCTCTCGCGTCCTTCACGCCGCGCGTACCACATCGAAATGAAAACTTTTATAATTAGGACCCTCGAGGGATCAAATTCAATTATAAACAGCAAAGGAAATGCGATATTATATGTATTATTCTCGTTATTGTGCGCTAATGATGTATATTACGTTACGCAATATCTCTCTATATTCGCGCGCCGCCACTTTTCTTTGTATAACCGACAAATTTTACTATATTTCTACAACTCTCGTTCGCCTTCGCCGCAATTTTACACAAAGCTTAAGCAACTTAGCGCCGTATACGTCGAGGATTCGGTTAATGAAATAATTTACACGCGTCGTTTTCGGGCTTCGCTTCCGAAACCTTTTTGGTCTTTCGTTTCGACGTGTTTTTACGCTTATATGCGTCGCGATACGTGTAAGTGGATTAGATTTTTGCCGAAAATTCAATCAAGACGTGGATTACTAAATTGCTCGATGCGGAAATCTGATTATGATCAGGTTCGAAAGCGATCATATTTTCAATGGTTGAAGTGCAGCTCACAAAGCTTCGTGAGACAAGGAGTCAACTCGGTTGAGTTATAGGAACAGACAAGAAAACCATAAAAATTGATGACTTTGTACGAAACAATATTTTCCCTACTTTAGCTAAAAAGTATTTTTGAAAATATGACGAATCACCTTGGACTTGTGAAAATTTTAGCTGAGGTACTAAATCACATTATTTGATGATATATAATATATTTTTGATTTTTCAAAAAGTAAATTCCTTTCAGTCCCCCTCCCCCAGCTTGGCCTTAAAGACCACGAAGTTTTTAAAGCCACACAATAAAAATTTTTTGAGCTGAGTTGAAAAATTTTTTTAAATTAGTATAAAGTATTTACAGATTTTTTATCATTAATTTTATTTCTGTACAGCCTTCAACTAATAACTTAAAGAGGTTCCAAAATTCAAAAAAAATATCTAGTGAGTCCTAGTTTTCAAAGAGCCGCCATTTTGTATAGTTTCCTTACAAAGGAACTATTAGATATGTCCGGCTCAGATTTGAATGGGAGTTGGATTTTTGAAAAGAGCATGTCAAAAAACCCCCAAAACCAAAATTTTAGCTGCCCAAGTTAACTTCTCGATTTCTGGCGAATTTTTGAAATTTGAAAACTACAAAATTTCGATTAAAAATAAAGAAAAAAACTCGAAAAATAATTTTAAATCACGAAAGAAATGTTTTCCCCCTAATTCGAACACGCTGAATCCGAAAATCGCATCGGCGAGCCATTCTGGAGCCTCCAGCGCGATTTCCATTTTTCTCCAGGAACTTTGAAATGCTCCAGAAGGTGTCCATTTGAGATTGGGCAGCTAAAAACTTGGTTCTCTCTTATTCTCAACCTACTGAACCGACTTGACTACATTTATGGAAAATTCCAGCCGGACACCTCGAACAGGTTTTCCAAGACAGGTTTTTTCATAGCAAAGCATTACAGCTAAAAACCTGTCATGGAAAACCTACTCGAGGTGTCCGGCTGGAATTTTCCGGAAATGTAGTCAAGTCGGTTCAGCAGGTTGAGAATGAGAGAGAACCAATCGTGCTGGAGGCTTCAGAACGGCTCGCCAATGCGATTTTCGGATTCAGCGGGTTCAAATTGGGAGGAAAACATTCCTTTCGTGATTTAAAACTATTTTTCGTGTTTTTTTTTTTTTTTTTTTTTTATTCTTTATTTTTAATCGAAATTTCGTAATTTTCAAATTTCAAAAATTCGCCAAAAATCGAGAAGTTAACTTGGGCAGCTAAAATTTTGGTTTTGGGGATTTTTTGACATGCTCTTTTCAAAAATCCAACTCTCGTTCAAATCCAAGTCGGACACCTCAAGTAGTTCCCTTGTTAGTAAAATTCGCGTAAAAATCACATCAACATGCAAAAGATACAAAATAAAACTCACCTTAACATTTAAAAAACGGCAATTCCAACTGCAGCAAAAACAACCCTCTTTGTTACATATATTATCAATGCAAATGACTCAGCCTCGGCGCAACATCTAAAACAAAAATATTAATAGGCGTAAAAATTAGTCTGAGAATTAACCTCGGTTTAATTCCATTATATAATTTTGCAGACCGCTTATGAATATTTATAAAAAATTTAAACGTCTCGTATTTGCATTCACAACCGCGCAATTTTTCTCCTCACGAAGCCCTCGATTGATAAATGCCAAATTTTTGAGGTAAAATTGGCGGCGAAAAAAAAGGCGCTGAAGGTGAACGCAGGCGAAGCCATTCATCAAGAATCCCTTTGGGGAATTTAACACGTAGCTGTATAAAAAAAGAATACGTTAAAGGTTCAGTGGCTGTGTGCACAAAACCCCAAAGACTAACTAATTCTTATCTAAATCGTTAGGTAAATGTTCTTTGTTATTTTTTTCTCGCTATAAACGAGAAGCATTGTAATAACGATGGAAGTTATTTAATTTTTCAACACGATCGACGACTCGGTAAGTGTTATTTACGAAGGCATCCTCCGCCTTTGCGCCCATGCCGGCGTCGTTAGGTAAAAATAGAGGTTTAGATCGAGACATTGTGTCGTAAAAGAGGAAATTTTTGATAACACCCACGGATAGGATATGAAGACGCGATATCGTACAAGTGTACAGGTATCGAACACAGGTTCCATAATTTTCGTTGCGATCGCGACGACTGAGAATCACCGATAAGGCGATGTTGTTTAATTTCGGCAGAAAACGAGGGGACGTAAGTTAGCTTACTTGTGTACACATTGTGTTTCTAGTTAAATGCCGTGATATTTCCGACCGAAAGCGACATTTAGGGAGTATTTTCATTTTCTAAGATGCAAAGGTTACCTCGGTTATATGGTATATTTCGCCGGAATGTCGCCTTCGTTCTATATAATTAACAAACCTTTGTTATCGTTTTACGCGTCCTCGTACACCGGATTCTTAATAGTGTAAACATTTTACCATCGCAACGACCAACACCTCTGTTTTATATCTCGTTTATGAATTCTTTCCAAGTGCATCATTTTCTTCCCCCACTTTCATTTTTGCAAATTTCCAATTTATTTTTTTCGTCGAAGCAAACACCCGGTGGTATTTGAAGAAAACAGGATTTCTGCATTTTCTAGCGCACAAAAATTTTGAAATTATAGTCTAGTCAGAGGCGTCGAAAATACGAAGAGGGCACTTGCCCCGGGCTTCGCTTTCCCAAAACACCCAGGTACAGGCAATTTTCTTCCATTTTCAGAAAAGGCGAGATATCGGCAACCTAAGTCTCATGCATGAATTAGAGGCGGGGAGAGGTACAACAACTACCCCGAATCCGTCTTCATTCTAGACGACTTTGCGTCTGTTTGTGTAGCATTTGACGATTAGGCGCATGTTCCTGGTATTTGATGCCCCAGACAGGGATACTTTTTGGTACCCTCGAACGCTTACTGATGCTCACCCTCGCCCCAACCATTGGTCACAGATAACGATTCATCATTACTTTCTAAAAACTTCGATCAACTCATTTACCAACCATGGAAATTCATTTAAATCACAATATATTTGCTTGAAATCGGATAAAATTTGCGCAAACAGCTCCAATTTGATGAAAAATTTGCTTAAAAATTCTTAGGAATTGACAAAATTTCGTTACAATTGACTAAATTTGCGTAAAATTGAACAGAATTGACAAAATGTTGTTAAAATCGTTCAATGATATTCAGCATTTGTCCCAAATCGCACAAGTGTTGCACAAAACGATGAAATTGATGAAAAATTTGCCCAAAATTGATCAAAATTTGTTTTAAATTGAGTAAAATTACAAAAAATTGTCAAAATGTAATTAAAATTGCTCATAATTGCATAAAAACTGTTAAATTGTTGTTAAAACACCATAAAATTAATCAAATTTAGTTTAAAATCACTTAAAATTGTCACCACGTCATAAAAACTGTTTAAAAATGTTCAATATTTTCTCAGAATTGCATAAAAACTATTAAATTGTTCTTAAAATAGCTTAAAACCGATAAAAATTAGTTTAAAATCCTCCAAAATTATCAAAATGTTATTAAAACTGTTCAAAGTTGTCCGATATGTGCTTGAAATTGCATAAAAACTGTTTAAAAGTTGTTGAAATAATTTAGAATCTATCAAAATTCGTTTAGAAGTATTTAAAATTATGCGTAATTGCTTAAATGTTGTTAAAACTGTTCAATATTTAATTAAAATTACATAAAAACAGTTAAAATATTGTTAAAGTAGCATAAAATCCATCAAAATTTGCTTAAAAGTGCTTAAACTTACGCAAAATTGTCAAAATTTCATTAAAATTGCACAAATTTGTTCAATATTTGCTTAAAATTGCTTGGAATCGATCAAATTTTGTTTAAAATTAATAGAAATTACGCAAAACTTTCAAAATTTTGTTAAAATTGCTCGAAATTGGCAAATATTGAATAATTTCATGCTACTTTAACAACGTTTTGACAATTTTGCATAATTTTTAACACTTTTAAACAAATTTTGATTAATTTTAGTATATTTGAACAACATTTCAACCTTTTTTATGCAATTTTAACAACATTTTGAATATTTTGCGTAATTTCAAGTGATTCTAAATAAGTTTTGATCAATTTTAAACTATTCCAACAACATTTTAAAGTTTTTGTTCAATTTATAGCAATTTTAAAGAAATTTTGATAAATTCCAGGCCATGCAAATAATGAACAATTTTGATGACATTTGAGCTATTTTACGTAGTTTAGCAATTTTAAACAAATTTTGTTGGATTTTATGACATTTTAACATTTTAAGAGTTTTTACGCAATTCAATATAATTTTAAACAAATTTTGATCGATTTTAAATTCATTCAACTACGATTTAACAGTTTTTATGCAGAAATATTGAACAACTTTAGATAATTTTGACCTCTTAAATCACTATAAAGATTCATCATTAATAAATTTTTTTACAAAATATTTTTTCAAATGTTAAGGCTCAAGAAAAACTAAAAATTGGTTACTGCAGTCTTGATGGCGTTAATATTTAATAGCATGTCAAATGGATTGCCTAATCTTTTTACTGAAGGAATCAGAAATTAGGTGAATCAATTTGTATATTTTATACATGTCGTTACTCATTTTTATTCTTTCTTATTTTGAGATGGAAAATCTCGACATAGAAAATTATACTTATTCCCTATTTCGAAAAATAACAAACAGTAAAAATATTCAATATTAAACATAGATTTTTCGAATTCTAACCCTTTCAAAAATGAAGCGAACCTTTTTGGAAATTTTCACAAAAATTGAACATTTCCTTCTATAAAATTTCCACTTAGAAATACTCCCATTTATATGAAAAACCTCCCATTCGCCTTCCATTTGATTACTTTCAAATGGCGAATTTCAAATTCGAAGGATGAAATTTTCTCCACGTTTATCCGAATTCAGCCGAGTTACACCGAACGAATGAACCGAAATAGAAAATGATAAGCTCGCCAATTTGTTCCTGTATGTTTAATTGGGGGCGGTGCTTTTACTATAACCGCGAATCCAGAGCGTTTTACCTTTAAAAGCCGACAGTACGTTTGGTTTACTCGCGAACACTGGAAGTTTGTAAGTTTGCTCCGAGTACGTAGATTTTTTTACGTCGCTTTCTGAAAATATCGCGAGAATTTTCATAATTTTTTCAAGGTGAGTTGTTTTTTTTCTTATTTGAAAATTACGACGAAGTGCGATTTTTCTGCGATTGTTTTTTCTTTGGTGAATAAATTTTATGCTTTTTTTTTACTGCTAAAAAAAAAAAATCAGAGACGCTTTCCAAATTCATTTTCAATAAACAACGTGATAAATTAATTATTTTATTTCTCGAAAAAAAAACCACGTCATATAAACCAATCAACCCCGATTTATCTTCTTTAAAGTAAACAACCCAAAAACACGATTCCATTGAATAGAAATGCATTCAGCGCGCATATGGCATTCGTCCAACGCTTATGAATTATTACTACTACCGTTCTCGCTAATAAACCAGCCATTACATTAATTGCGATAATTATTTTAAAATTTGCCGCAAATTTTCACGCCATGAGTTTATCTGCGTCGGTATAACGTCGCACCGCCGCGCCTATTAAATTATTTAATTAATTCAAATTATCCGTGAATACTCGCTCAGTTACTTGTCAAAGGTAAAGGTCGATGTGTCAATGTTAATATTCGTTAATTCGGTCACATACTACGCCGCACAAGATGGACGTGAAGTCGTCCATCGAGTTTCCCAGTGGATTTTAATTTGGTGATTATTAATTGAATTTCTTGATAATATGCAAAAGGTAGCGTTATTTTTGTAAAATTTTTCCGCTAAGTAATGATTGATTCCCATATTATTAAGAAATTTCTTTTCTATTTAAAAATCCTTTTGAAAAGTGCGATATGCAAATTGATGCTCTTCCGACTACAAATTTATTTACATCAAAAATTACCTATAAATTGGATTTTGAGTTCGTAGTGGAGTAAACTTTCGTTATAATTTTACTTAAATTAAATAAATTGTTTTTTTTTGTTTTTCTATTAAATTAAAATAAAAAAAAATACCATTTTTTTTTGAAAATCATAAAATCATTTTAATTAAATTAACGTTAAAAATTTTTTAACAAAAATTACCAATTTAACAAATTTATTTTTGGATCCAGCGTCAGTCTTTAATGGAGGGGAGGAGGAGGGGGGGGGAGATGAGATCATTATCAAACAGCGTTATCAACGATTTTTTGGCAAACTTGATGCAAAAAATTCTCCACAAATAGCAAAAATTGCTCGTTTCTAAGACAAAAGGTGAAATTTTTGATTCCATTACATTTGTGAATCTTTTATCTCCAACTTTTTTAATTTTTTAATTTTGAAGGTTGTTTCAAAAACGAATCAAAAATCCCTTCCTATTCCTGACAATGACCTGAAATAATGTAATTTAATCGATTAGAAAAATATGTCAAAAAAATAAATGAATCGAAATTATTCTACCAAATTCAAATTTTACGATGATTCGATCCTTTAAAATGCTTGAATAATGAATAATTAAAAATTTACAATTCAATTTGAAATTTTTTCGCAAAGGGGACCTTATATTTACAAGAATAAGCCGATTAAGGTATTTTAAGAAGCGATTAGGGGGGATTTTTGGAGCTAAGGCTTATTGGATTGTTTAAATATTTAATGAAAGCATTATTTTAATTGACAAAAAATGATACAACGCTACTTCTGCCGTAATAACACATTAATGAATAAATTAAGGTATTTGGTTACTTACCCATATGAACTTCAACGACTATGACTCGTAGCTAAACGCAAAAGTGAACCAACAGCATCAGCGGTTTCACTTGAAATGATATGTTTGCTCATTTAATTTCCATAGAGATCCGTAGTTAATGACTTATACCTGAAAAAGACCAAATAAAATCGAAGAATGATAAATCCGACAGGTGAAATTATCCACGAGATGAAATATTACATTAAAGAAGACACGAATGGTGAATGATGAGGAAATTGATCAATTCTGAAAGTTCTCTCATCATTCGTTTAGAGTACAAGAATTTTCAAATTTTTCAAGTCAGTTGTTTTTTGGAAAATTCAGCGTTATAAAGTGGTGCAACTACTGCTAAACGCTTGAAAAAAAGTCAATGTCATTCAGAAACTGAAAATTTACCCCTTGAATTTCTGAGGAAGAATGAAATTAACATTTGGGTATATTTTTACATCGATTAAGAGAAGAAGTGAGGGTCAGGGGGCTGGAAAATGGTAAAAAATATTTTTCAGTGACAACCCTAATATCATGGCATTCATGGCTATTCCAAATTTTGAAAATTTGCCAAAAATTGAGAAATTCAACTTCTGCAATTTAGATTTGAATTTTTCCGCTATTCTCCTTTCAAAACTGGCAAAAATCATTCGAAGAATTCAACATCTCGTCTTCCATTTCACATCCCCCTTGACCAATTTGCTCTTTCCGGTGGTCGTACCTCTTGAAAGCAACACGCTCGGGGTACAAGGTTTTTAATTCCTTTTCAGGCGTCATATTCGGCACCACACATGCTCGATGCAAGGCGAAATTTAATTCCGCAGTCGATTCTGGAATACGAATCTGTATATGTAGATTTAACGCGTAAAACAGCAAAGAATAATTACGACTGGGTCGAGAATTTTAATATTGTCGGAATTCGGATTCCACGCGGCAAATTTATTACATCTCGACGGCGAAATTCCGCCCGCAGTTTCCCCGTTTACACGCGCGTTCCGCAGATCGCACAAGGGCTCGATGCTTTTTACATTCGTATTAAACGCAATATTGTCACAATGCGAAATAAACGACGTTCTCGTATTAAAAACTCTCTACACCTTGGCGTATTACGCAAAAAATCCCACATCCTCGACTTCGCCTTTTTCCATATCGTGTTTCGACGAGCTTAGTAGTCGCTGTGTATCGACGTACGCATTTATAAGGTATCTCCTACACGTAGCATCGTATTAAACGGCACGCGAACCGGTAATTATTCCAATAAGGCGTCAGGACGTTTAGGAATACCGCGTGAGTATCAGTCGTAAATTCAAGTCTTACTTTGACGTTCCAGGGCGAAGCCTCCAGAGACACTGGAAATGAACTAGCTCCGTTATATATGCCGGTTTCGCATCGAGCATCATATATCAACTAGCTTCGTTATACTTAAAAACACGCCGATCTTTATCTAAAGCTCTTCTTATAACCGGCCCAAAAGCTTGGAATTTGTTCATAATCGTTAACACGGTCGAGTAAACGAAGCTAAATTTTACCTTTTGGTTGGATTCGCCTTTTAGGTAAATGTTTCCCGAAAGCTTCGATTTCCAATCACCTCGTCGATTGTTCGAGCCAAAACTCGAATCGAAACCGAACCGACATTCATTCGAGCCTAAAATACCTCGCGGACCCGGCTCAACAGGGTTGATTTGTTTTTAAAAATGCATAAGAATAACGTATCGCCGGACTTTAATCTCGCAGGTGGAATTTAAAATAACCCGTACAACGTTCTTAAGGCTTCTTCTTTTCGGCGAATAAATTAAAAAAGTCGAGAAAAAGAAATACGTCGTAAGCTTTCTTACGCGAAGCAGGCTCGACAAATGTGAAAAAAACTCATCCGAAAGCGAATTTAAATCAAAACAAAAATTACCTCGTCGTATTAAAACAACCGATGAAACGAGCCAACATAAATAACCTTTTTAAGAGTAGATAACGCGTTACGTATATTCTCCAGAGAAAGGCTCCTCTTTTCGTCGTGCAACGTTATACGCATTTTCACATATCCCAAGCACTTATTAACGTGTGCGTTCCTAACAATTACCAAAACGTGTCCGCTATTCCACGTCCCGAAAAAAGATACCCGCGAAAAAATTAGCAGAATTTTTACACCGTTCGGCGTCGCTTTGTGCAACAAAGGCGAAACGTTATAACGGCGCTGATTTAACGACTGAAAGGTTCTACAACTCTACACACGCTATTTACTTTGTTAATTCAACCCTATCCTTTGTGTTATGGTTGAGATTACATTGACAAAAATACACGCTTTATACTCGCGAGCTAATTTAGATAAACGTATGTTATTTGCAATAATTCAATGTGTAAATAACCTGCCGCGCTTTTGCACCTTGTTATTTGTCCGTCTTTATATATACAGGGTGATTAAAGGGTTTACTATTATGTGGTTCCGGGCCAAGTCAAGGGTTAGGCTACTTGCATGACTTTGGTGAGAGTTACACGTACGAACGCCACAGATAACGGGATAAGGATTGAGATCGCGTTGTTTCGCTGCTCGGAACGTATTCGTGATGAGCGTATTGCATAAGCGACCCCTACCAAGGTTCACTTCGGTACCAAGAAGGTATCGCGTATGATTCGCCAGTTTCTTTCAATTTAGTGCATTGATGACGTAATGGTGATGAAATGATCCATTTCAACGAGCGTATTGTAAGATACCAAAACGTAAGGGCAATGTCGTTCTTTAAAATATTGAAATTGTTCCTCCTTCAATTTTAAACAACCTTTACACCGGTAATTTTATTTTTCTAGAGTCATTTCAAAATCGTGAAAAAAGTGCCATTGTATCGTCTTATTTGCGATGGAACGATGAAGTGAAATAAATTATAACAAAGTCAGAAGAGGAGTAAAAAAATTGTTGGCTCAAAAAATATCTCTCATTCCATTCCTAGCAACTTTTATGCACTTTGATCACTCTGTACTTGAGACAACTCGAAAGATTTTATGGGCGGAGGGGAGCACCATTACTGAATCATCTGTACTACTCACTTCACTTCTATTCATTAAGGTACACGTAGTGCTACTGTGTCATAGACACGGTTTGATTAGGGCAACGTTATATTTGAGGAAGGACATTGGAGGATCTCATTAAGGCAAACAAGTGAGAAAGGACCATTTTGTTATCCTGCAGGAGATCAGGTCTCATCTTCATATGCTCGAAGAGATACTTCTGCAATTTCTCAATTTTTAAAAGAAAAGTGCATTTTTTATGCAACACAGAACAGACAAACAGTTCATTTGAGGAAAACACTTCATTCACCAAATTCATTCCTCATCAATCAACGCATTCAAATATGCACCAAGGCAATTTGTTTAGCATTCATGTTTAGAAAATTGCATATTAGACTGACTACGCAAATTGTGGCACATCTGTGATAAACATTTTGCCTACTGCGTCATTTAAGTGCCTTCAAATACACAGTTAGGCAATTTAATTGTCTTATACGTTAGATAAGATGTATTTATCATGTGATATGAGTTGAAATATGCAAACTGATGTACTTCAGTGTAGAATATTTTGCCTAACAATCAACCCCCTTTTAATAAAATATTATCAAATATGCAACTTTGTCAACATCCGTGTATTGCGTGCAGTATTTTTGATCCTATGAGGCACAACTTCGGTAAATTGATGACCTCTGAATAAAATTCATCTACTCGACTTCATATTCCAGTAATACCAAAAGGTAGCAAAAAAATTATAACATTTTGGTTCAAATTGCTCCTGAAGGAGAGACCTTCAAAGAACTTGAATGCTAAGCTTCTACGCTGCGTTGGTTCTATTGTAAAATATAGTATCAAACACAGACAATTGTCTATTTACAAAACAAAAGGGGGGAAAAAACACCGAAGCGAGCCAAGTTCAGCCCTATATCTCTCCATTCATCTCACATCCATACATATCGAATACGCCTCGAATAGACATAATTTAACGCGACTGTTGGCAGGTAAAAGATACACATATTAATATTGGGAATCCCTAACGGGGTAAATTTATTAATACATATAACGGGACACGAAACAAAAACATGTTAGAAACCCTTACTGTTATTTGAAATGTTAAAGGGTGTTAAAGCGAATTGGCAGATAAGTGTAATGCAATTATTGTCAAAATAATTATTGCCTTAGGTCGTATTATTTGGGCGTATCAGTGACAATTCAGTCGGTCGGTATATTTTATACGTTAGATAGTTGGAAATTGAATATTAAATATTCAATATTCGGAATTGTTGATTCGAATTCGGTATTTCTATTTATTTTCGTCCGCCAGCATTGTGTTATATTAAGCTGGACTGGTGTGATAAATAGGATGCAAAATCGCGCCTTCATTGTAAAACGTTTCCAGCGTTTGTAGGTTCTCGTATACGAGTACCCGCTCACTCTTCGTAGGCGTTAAAATTAAAACGAATTATTATCGGATTTATCGGGTACTTTACCCGAAACACGACGCTTGCTAGCTCCAGGTAACGCAAATGCTGCACCGCGTCTTTACACGGATTAGTCGACGAAATAACCAAATTTTCAAACCCTCGGACCGCGGACAGACGAATTTTTTCACTACTTTATCGATCTCCCAACGTTTCGCGTTTTAATTGTATACCAACAATATACGCCGCGTGAAACAAAAGCGATTTGCGAAATACCAAGGAATAGGAAGAATTCGAATTATCACAGATTGTTAATGCGGTTCTCCTTGGAATTTCCATCGTTTCGTCGCGTTTCCTAGCGCCCTTTTCTATACATTGAAAATTAGGGCGTTAAGCAATTCTCCGCGACGAAACAACGTTGTATTGCGAGCTTTTCGCAATTATATACTCGACAACGGTTTTCTAATATTGTTACACGCACGAGCTCCGAACGAACAGCGTGAAATGGCCGGATGTGTAAAAACTAGTAATATGTAATTGCTTTCTAAAGATAAAATAGTAATTATTTTCGAGTACGAAGCAATGCTCCCTCAACTCAAGATCGTCAATTCCCTCCGTCCTCGAATAAAGTGACTTGAAGTTGAGCTTGTTGATGAAAATGGAAAAGAAAGTCGAGTGAATTAGCCAACAGGAGAGGAACATGAAAATTTATTTTCGTTTTGCTATCAATGAGTAAAATTTGTCAAAAAAAACACCTTCTTCAACCCTTTCATCATTATTGGTAGATTTTTTTAAATTTAAAATTTTTACTGAAAACAGCGACTGATAAATTTTCAAAAATTCTTCAAAAATTACAAAACCGGTGATTTTAATTTTCACGAAGGTTTTTGACATTTATTTTCAAAAATCAAATTTTAGCTGAAATTTGAGTAGGGAAATTTCAAATAAAAAATCTCAGCAAACAGAACTTTCCTTTTTGTAATTCCAATTTTCCAAAAATGCAGCAGAGGAATTTCTACACTAGATTTTCTCTCTTGTCGGAAATTCAAACGTACTTGAGGGAAACAGATGCGAATCCAAGGTCTCCCAATTCTGTACCTCCCCTCCCCTCAAAAAGGATATATTTCAATTGGTGGAAAAAATGTAGCAACATTGTAAAATTATGACAAAGTTTGAAATGCTACAAAAAAATTATCGACATAAAAAATATTCCTTTTTAAATTTCCAACAAGTTCTATTCCAAACGTTTTTCTCTCACAAAATATTAACGGATTTTTTTTCGAAAAATCACTATTTTTTCACTACCTTTTCATCAAATTTTTGAAAATCTCTCATCTTCGCCACCCCTCCCTCCTTATCCTATTAACAAGGTCAAACTTCAGATGAAAAGAAAATCTGTATTTAAAAAGAAAATCAAATTTAAATTGTAAAAAAATTACTTAACTCATTATATGCTTATTAAAGAGAAAGTATGTGACGTCACATTTTCTATCAGTGCTGCCAATACATAAAAAAATTGCCAATAATTTATCAAAAATGAACAATTCTTATGCAATTTTTTCGAAAATATCGTTGTTTTTTTTATTCTTGCACTACTTTTTGACAAAATTCACTACTTTTTCACTGCTTTTATAACCTCCTTTTGAAATCACTACTTTTCCATTACTTTCACTAATTCCACTAACTGTTAGATACCCTGACTCAAGTCACCTCAAGCCTCGAAAAAACGCCTTAACTTTATGGTTTGCCATTTTCAATGCATGTCATGAAATTATATAGTTTTACCCGTGGGAGGGAAAAGAGGATTACAGCATTATACAGTATTTTCAAATCGACAGAAATAAACTAACCTCTAGAATTCCATTTTCCCTTCCAAAATTCAAGTCCAGATCCGCGCCTGGGAGCAAAAGTGTAATATGCCTTAAGACCAAAACTAGCCAAAATTTTTCGATAAATTCCTCCCAAATTGAATCTAACATTAATTCTATTTACAGATAAACGATGACGCTAGGAGTATTTTTGTGAATCCGCCATCGATCGTTGATACGTGCCTCATCGTGCTCCATTTCAGGGTAAGTCCACGTCGTCGTCGGTATCCCCGACGAATAATTAATTCATTAATTTTTTTTTCTCATTCGCATACATTCGGACGTTACAAGGCAACGAAAGAACAACGGTGTCGGTGTGATTTAGCGAATCGAGTTTTTCGGCGTGTTAGCTCCGGGGTGGTAACATTTTGTAAAAGTGCGTTGTCCGTTGTACGGATATGCGGTTTAGGAAAACACCGTAAAGCACTCAAGCTCTTTAATTGTGTCGAGTTTTTGTTTTCACGAATACTTAAAACAACTCGGACATCGAAGTTTCGGTCTCCTCTTTGATAATATCTCGCATAATAGTTTGTTTTCTTACGCGTAATAATTACCGTATGCTAGTTAAACCCTTTTCTCATGTGGTTTAACGTACTTTGATCACATGTACGTACAGATACACGGATCAAACCGCGTACAACTTCGGTACGTCATCTTGTCCGATAATTCAGGAGTCTAAAAAACCCTCTAAACTGAGATATTTATCGTCACGATGACACCACGACTTGGAAAACCTTTCGAGAAAGCGTATATAACTGGCGTTAAAGACGTTATAAAAAATCCTATATCCGCAAGGGCGCTTCTTTTTAGGTAATAGCCTTTAAAAGGTCTATTACGAATTTGAAATAATACCGATGGTAGGGCTGCGATAGGTATGACCTTCGTAAATAGCAAAACATAGCTTTCGAGTTGCCGACGACGAATATGTGTACTTTTTTTTCAGAAAGTTAAATCGATTAGAATATTCCATTTCATGGTAGTTTTTTTCTTCGCAGTTCTCTTTTTAAAAGCACTTTAAAGTTTTATTCTTTTATGCATTTCGCTGGTACGTGAAATTGGTTTTCGGTTTTTCTGGGTAGTTTGTCGTCGTCGACGGCGCAAATTTATTAACTGCAGTTTACCGCCCAAGGGATTTTTTTCCCTTCGGCGTATACACGTGTGTCAACGAGCGCCGCCTCCGTGCAACAAACCAAATCCCTCAACGGTTTCGAGTAAATTTAACGCGAATAAGTTACATCGTTATCTGGTGTTAAGTTAATGAGTCTAGATTAATAAAGTTAAGGAATCTTCGCCCGGTAACTTTTCCATGGCTTCTCGCGTTATAAGTCTCCTAAGCCGAAGCAAGTACATAAAACTTGGCGACAGATGTACAACTCGACCAGAGCAGGGAGGTTAACGTATATTTCAAGGCGAGAATGGCGCGTAGACGATAGCAACCACCGAAAGGGTTACCACCTTGTGCAAGACATGTATGAGCAACCCTTCTAAGGCGTCTGCCACAATTAAGGTGTACCATATATATCTTCGCGGATATTTCGCGCTAGTGCCTAGCGCCGGTCACATTAGTCGGCTTTCGAAAAACTAATTTATTTACCGAACGCCGCCGCGTATCGAGCTTTAATGTAAAACTTTGCGACATATTTTTTCCAAATGAAATGCTTATCTAAAGCGAAATACGCCCGAGTTAACAATCTGCCTTTTTTTCTCCCAACACCGCTTCGTCCCCGTTTTCGGATTCTTTTTACGAAGTTAATAACACGCAGAGAAAAGGGTGCCGCGTATGCCTTCTCTTCTGTCGCGCTTGTTTAGGGTAATTTACGAGTTTCCGTTAATTAGTTTAAATGTTATTAAAGAGTTTGCGGGCAATTAAGTCTTGTTAATTTCCTTATACCGTGGACTCCTGATGTCTGAGCGCTAATTACTAAAAAAAAAGTATTCGAATTTCCAGCCACACAGATAAGTGAATTGGTAATGGTCGCGAATTCGTTCGAGTCATTGTTGCAAGTTAACTAATGTAAGTTTTCGTTGAGATAGCGTAAATTTATTTTTCATTGTTTAAGTTAAAGAAAAGTAACATTAAGTAATGCCAAAGAAATTGAGATTGAAAATAAATCAGGGACGCTCAGGAAAAAATCCACGTTACAGTAGGTGGTTAATAAGGTTTCAATATTCCATAAAAATCAACTATAATTCCAAAGCTTGAAGGTTGCGCAACTAATAACCAACTAACATGGTTCAAAGAACAGAAGTTAATGACACCAGCAGAGTTTCCAGATTGGTTTTTACAAAATTCCCTAGTACTGAAAAATGTTCTCGTTCTTCCCGCCAAAAAATCCTCAAAAATTCCGAAACAACAAAAATTCCTGGTGTGGAAACGCAACAATTAGTCACTATCAGTTTTTTTAAATTTAAAAATTTACATTTATTCTATTTTTCGCGAGAAAAACTATGGTAAAGTTCATTCCCGGGCTAAAGCTTACTTTTAAAGTTACAGAGCTTCAAAGTTCAAATTAAAAAAAATATTAACTTGAGCAACAGCACCGAGTTGTATGTCAATTGAATGTCTTTTTACGAGAAATTCAATAGACTTGTCCTTTTTCACCAATGACCCTTCGTGAAAAAATTATTGAGCTTCAAAGCTCAAAAGTTTCTGAAGTTACACAAAGATAACATTAAAATATTATTTCAACGCAGGAAAAATGTTGGAAATAAACAAATTACATGTAATTATTATTTTTAAATATTACATGATTTTTCGAAAATTCTACGTGGCAACACTGCGTAAAATGTTACGACTCGGTGGAACGTGTCAGTTGGTTTTCAGCAGTGGAGCGGACCTGACGCAACTTCTCGCGTTAAGGTCAAATTAAACTTCTGAATTATTCGGCTGATTGTCTCGGTCTTTATATCAATTGTACCTTGTTTGTGGTAAATTACGAGTATGATTTTTTATAATTTTTTTCTGACTCAAAATCAACTCTGTTATTTTTATATTCACCATTTAAGGCTATTCTTTACCATTCTTATCAGTAAGATTTTTCTGAAAAAAGTGGGTTACTTGGTTACCACTTTTCTTGAAAACTACTGAACGGATTTGACTGAGGTTTGATTTAATATAAAGGAAATCCACTTGGGAAGAACTGTACGAGAGCTTTTTTTTGATTAATTGATTACAAAACGAAAAAAACGCCATTTAGTGAGAAAAATTTAAGTGGTGATATTTTGGTTCCCAAAACGAAAATTGAAAATCTGGCCCGTAGTGGTGTTAAAATACTTATAAGAAAAAGATTCACGAAAAGAAAATTGAAAAATTTTCATTTTCCACGGAAAAAAGTGGTAACCAAGTTTAGAGAGACGGAGTTCGCGGGGGTATATTTCAAGATGGCCGCTGGACAGTTTTGGTACTACAATAAAATTTATAGAGAGCGCATTATTTAGTTATGTGCAAATTCGTTCTTTCAATTATCATCAATCATATCAATACCATGATGATTCAAAAATCAAAATGAACTAAGTCACAGGCGGTCATAGGGAGCTGCTTCGGGACATAGCATTTCGCTTCCACATGGCGCAATGGTAAAGAATAGCCTTAAGTTTTTCGTTTTAAAAAAATAATATATTATATAATGTAATTAGAAATTCATGCATGATTTGTATATGTGATATAAATACTTCTAATTCCTCACATTTGGCAGCCATAGGCCAGAGGAATTTTATTATAATTCCAAGCATAAAAATTTTACAATTAGAACTCAGCGTCTTCTCCTGTCTCTAATTATAATGTAATTTCAAGAAAAATCACTCAACCCGGCGATACTCACATTCAAAACAAAAATTTGTCGCATTTGTCAACGAAACAAAAACTCATCTCGCTTCCGTATTTGAGCAAATATTAGAGAATATAGGGGAAAACATTATGAAACGATAGAAGGGGGTACCAAGGTGCATGAAAATTTTTACATATAGAAAGCAATTCTTAAAACAAGGCATTCGCACACTTTTACGTCACTTTCGCATATAACGACGAAAATATATTTGCAACGAAACTAATTTCCAGGTGACGTATATTACGCTATAATTTTATTAAAACTCGTTTCGTTTATAGTTCGTAATAAAGCGAGATGTTATTAACCACCACCCCGTTATTCGACCTTTAAAAAGAAGCCCTACTATGAACTTTTGTAAAATGACGCCGCTTTCGGTATACGAACACATGAACGGTGCATGGAGTCGCAAGTTCATTATAAGCCGGAAGTACGACCGATGAGACAAAAACACTTGTACGAAATAATCGCTTTTAAATAATTTTCGTTTATTAGGAAACGAACGAAAGCGAATTTTCAAAGGGGTACGCGCAGGAGGATATGACAGACGTCGGTATATATCGCGATGACGGCGACTCTTCTTCCAAGGGGTAGTGAAATTTTTCCAAATACACAATTGTAACGTTTAACACGCTGGAACGAGTTTAGGTACGGTGACAATGGAGGATATTAGAGGAAATTAGTTGTTCAACGACGAAAGCTTAATGGTGCTATTGTTTGAAGCGAACGTTTAGACGAAATACCTTATCTATCAATTATTCTGCGGTTCACGCGCCCAAAATTCCGCTCTCTAATGAAGCTTTTACACGGTCATCGTATACTTTAGTAACGTGTTCCAAGACACGATTAAATATTTAATTATACGTATAAGAATCGCGAAGAATATATGTGTACCTCGCGCCATCTATTTCCCAATTTATTCCACGCTAGGTGAAAATTTCCGAGACAGTTTTCATTCATCGGGGGGCCAAAGTGTATAATAATAGAATAACACACGAAACACCGGTGTCGCGAACGCGCACATATACGAGTATATTTCGCAGATAATAACGCCGGTAACGTTTAACAATGCAAATACAATATAAATACAATTGTAACCGTTTGTGCGCTTGTTATCAGCGACTTTTCATATCAGTTCATTTCGCTTGAGTACCTTCTTGTTTGGTATGTGCGCCCTGTGCCGTAAACCCCGCTTGTACGTACAGATTCATCGTACTTATTGCGTAATAACCTTATAACATCTTCGGTATCGTATTTTTTGGACCAATTCAAACCGTGGTACTTCAATTCGTCTTTTCGACTGGAAAATTATAACGTTGTTTTGTACTTTTTCCAATATCCGTATCGATGTGGGTTTATTTGCCGTTCGCGTATTTTTACGATGTAATTTTTAAGTAATTGGAAGATGATATTTTTATTTCCGACATTTTTTATGAATTTAAATATTCGTCTCAAAAAGAATAACCTCGGGTATCATTTATAAACGAAGAATTATTTTCAAGGAAATCAGTACAACTTATTTTTTTCAAGAATTCTAAAACAATAATAGTCCAGTCAATCTAGACATTTTTGGGTCGATTTCGTGAAAAAATTCAAACCCAAAAAATTTTTCATGGAATCGGTCAAGAGCACCGTCACAATGAACGGGCTAAAAGTCCCCAGCCGTAAGTGGTGTGCTAATTCGTATAGGGGGTTGGTACCTCGAAAAACGCGTTTTTGAGTGATTTTTTGCATCTATCTCGGAAAAAACAGGTCGTACGTGAAAAATAGTTTAGTTCAAAATTGAAATACATAAAATTTTCTACAAGATGATGTCAGAAGAAAATCACTTGAAGGGGGCTGGTACCTCGTAAAAGTATTTTCCAAAACCATTACGCATTTATTACCTAGGGAATGGTTTTACGTGAAAATGATCAGTTGGAAAATTTAATCTGACCCAATAAGTTATAAAACGAACAATAAAGATGATTGGGAGCAGGGAGCTGGTACCTCGATAATTATTTTCAAGAAGAAACTGAATATAGGGGTCGTGACGCGTTTTTGTAATATTTACATTAATATGACTGGCGCTGAACCAGATGACACATCTTCTCGCCCCTGCCGCTTCGCTTCAAATTGAGTTAGGAAAATTTTGAAACCACATTTCGTCAAGAAATTTTATGTACTTTTTACGTGGGGCCTTTATTTTTTCTTTGAAAATTTTTTTATCACAACAATTCGGCTTTGAACGCAAACGTGGTGCAGATATACTTGTTTTTTTCAATCTTTTTTCTCTATATCACGGTCTGGAGCCTCTTGGCGTAACTTTAGGGTTACGGGACCAGCATATTCGGATTCTGCGTGAAAAATCCTACAAAATGGCGCCTGTTTTAGCCACCACCTCAATTTCAACTCAAATTTACCCATAAAAATATACGATTTTTCTTGTTTTCACCCCTTTTACCCCGTCTGGCAACACTTGGGGTTGGCAGACCAGCATATTCGGATTCAGCGCAAAAAATCCTACAAGATGGCATCATTTTCAGCCAAAAACCTTTTCAGTGAAAAGTTCACTAAAAGCTCCGAACTTTGAGCT
This sequence comes from Maconellicoccus hirsutus, assembly GCA_003261595.1. Lineage (NCBI taxonomy): Eukaryota > Metazoa > Arthropoda > Insecta > Hemiptera > Pseudococcidae > Maconellicoccus > Maconellicoccus hirsutus. The sequence continues at coordinate 51,538 of QBDW01005043.1, forward strand.
TTCGCTGTGCTTGAAAACAGCAACAGCGGATTAACAGACTGATGTTTTTGGAAAGAGGA